>KN819396.1:49208-99299 GCA_000827475.1 Paxillus involutus ATCC 200175
ATGCCACCTCCTTGTCGCAGACGAACGAAACGTGGGTGGAATGGAGTAACAAGTTGTACATCGGGGCTTCCTGGCGACGCTCATCTATGAACGAGCCATGGAAGACACTCGCCTTCGCGGCCCCGCGGAATCTCCGGGTCGAAGGCGCTGTACATTATGGACGACGCCCTATCTTCCGGTAGTCCACGCCGGATCCCAATGGGGGTGCTGTAGGACACGTTCTTTAAGTGTTCCGCCAGTCAACCCAATCCTCTCCAATCTCGCACCCAGAACTCTAAGCATATTTGGGAACTCATCTAGACTTGCAGCGATTAACCCTGGAGCACCCAATACTGGATAGCGCATTACAGTCAACACAACTCCCACGACAGTAGCCAGTGACGTGTTACACGCCCCAATGGGAAGTTCCATTTATCTTCACGGACATCCCCTCAAGCCATAAAGCTTTCGGCGGTCGAGGACTTCGTCAATCCGAACAGAAAATTTCCTTTTTCCGGGGTGAAGACCTATTGCCACGCAATCCGATCCCCCTGTCGTTCAATAAGACTCTTGATGCCAACCAAGTCATGGCGGTTCTCTGTTGGCAGCACTTGATCACCGTGGCCTGGACCTGTTATCCGACAAGTTCCAACTCACGCTATTCCTAAGACATTCGCAAGGACACCGTTTCCTCGCAGAGGGTGCCCTCACACTCGAAAATTGCTGGATTCCCAGTCGTACAGCTGTTGTGGTACTGTTCCGATTCATGTCGGTGTCAAGGGGTTGAATGGGAACAGGTTGAGCATCGGTAATTCAATTATTATTCCGTTCATGATTCTCGCTTAACGACCACTTAGTGTAGATTCCAAAGGACTACTGCATGATGCGATTGGTCGTGTAGTACTAGCAGGTGTCCCCACATAAAGAATAGAAACTGTCAACCCTGACGATCTCCGTCAGGGTCCTGCTGAGAGCTCGAATGAAACGGCCCCCATTTTCATTTTGTTCTGCAAGACAGTTTCGGACGATTCACTCGTAGAATCTCCGGAGTATGCCCTCCAGGTCGCACACGAAATGCTCACGTTCACGGGCTTTGTCTACGAACGAATGTGGTCTTCGGCTACCTGGAACAACGATCCGGCACTCGGTTTACCAACGCTGGATGTCGATTCATACTTCCTTGCCCTTGAACAATGGGAGGATGATTAATATTGGAGAACCCCTCACTGGTTCAGCGCACGATCGCGAGTCCTACGTTCACCGTGAGCCTTCGATGCCCCTCAGTGCCCTGGTTCCGTTACATCAGCAACGCCGCCCCCGTCATCCCCGTCGTCACTTCATCCACCCTCACGCGTTAATGCACCACCCCCTCAGTCCCATTACTCCCATTAGACCCCTGGCTTAATGCAGCACCCGCGTTGTCATCGATATCCCACCACCTACAATGGCTAACGAGCGATCACTGAACCCGGCGACATCCGCAGACGGTGCAGCAGAGCCAGATCTCAAGTCGGACACGCAGTTTTTGGATAGGTCAACCCGTGAACGGCGGAGAAGACGGGAGAGCGTTTGATGCAGGGATGTACCAAGGGAAGTCCGAGATCCATTGGTAGGATGGTTGACTTTGCACGACTTTTCGGAAATTCTTCACGTTTTGTTTCAGGGACAGTTTCAATTGGTTGTGTCTCGAGGTGTTCTCCTCTTTCCGTCGCCCGAATCCATGCTAAGTACTCGTTATGATGGATAGATCTATATGTCGTATATACAGAGACATTACTTTGGTCGAGACAGGTAGCATCAACTCACCCGTAAATTTAATGGGGAGAACGTCAAACACGACGTTGACTAGTAATTTTCGTTGGAGAAATCGCCCGTCAAACACGGGAGGTAGGCATGTCCCATACGCCTGTAGTTACCCGTATACTGATGGTGAGGGATGTTCCATGACAGATCAAGTCAGTGTCAATGAGTGCTTGGTGACCTTCGGCGGTAGTTAGCTCAAATTGTCAAGGTTTGGTGGGGAGCTGCAACATTATCCAGGATAAATGGTAACGAAAGGAGAAACCAGGTGAACACAATGGCTGGGGCATGGAAGGTGGTGCGGAACGATGCCGGGAATGTTGTGAAGGAAGCAGTGCAGGCGTCTAACTGACACAAGGCGCTCGCCGTGTTCGTCTGTCCACTTTTATTGACTCATCATACCTTAGCAATCATCGAAGCACAGCATGCGCTGTCTTTTTCCGTGGTTGGCGAGACGCACCAGAAATAGATCGTAATGAACGCTCTCGACTACTGTAACAAACGTTAGAGAATCGAAGTGATCACCACTCCAGGGATACGTACGTGGCACACCTGCTGGACAGTTCTGCACAATGAACGTATCACACTTCTTCGACCTCCGTGAAGTGGTGCACTGGGTAACCTCCAGGACACGCAGATATCATTGTGAGAACGCTTGGCAAGCAGGTTGCCGTATGATTCGGTGATAGATGAGGCCATAGTGGTGCAGAACGATTCCGGGGATCATGATGTAGGAAGCATTGCGGGCGTCTACCAGACACAAGGCCGCCGTCGATGTCTTCGTCTGATAGGCGCGAGATGCACAGGAAACATATATCAGACAAACTCACCCGATGAAGAGTGTTTGCAACTTCTCATTCCCATCACCCAACGCAGTCCAGCACCTCTACCGCTTTACAAGCCCACGACCGTGACCGCCCACTTGCCCTTGACATGCATACCTACTCTCATTCAGTGGTGTCTTCGGAGAGCGCGAGAGTTCCACCCGTCGTTTGGTCCGACTCATCTGAGTCAGTGTCTTCGGAGAACGCGAGCCATCGAGTGCCTATCCAGGTACTCAAGGGCCACGAAGGTTTGGTTAGATGTGTGCTTCTACCCTGATGAAAGTAAGTTAGTGAGTGGCTCGAGTGACAAAACACTTCGTATATGGAATCGCAAGACCGGAGCCGTGGAGGTGTTGAGCGGTCACACAGACACGGTGTGGGACGTAGATGTGTCACCAGATGGGAAGATGGTCGTTAGTGGCAGCATGGACAAAACGGTCAGAATATGGGATGGCATCACGTGAACTCGGTGAAGTTTTCACCCGATGCAACCAGAGTTATGTCCTATGATCGCACTGTTATGGTGTGGTCAGTTGAGACGGGCGAACTGGCATTCGACCCAATTGAGTGCCATGGCAAAGTTGACTGTGCTCGCTACTCGCCCAGCGGAGATAGAATCGCCTCGGGGGTAAACAGCGTCCAGATTTGGAACGCTGAAACAGGAGATGGAATTGTCTCCATTCGGAACTCGTCCGTCCTCTCGCTTGCGTGGACTGCCGATGGCACACACGTCATCGGGGGACGGAAGGGCAAAGTCACGATCTGGAACTCGGTCGACGGAGGACAACTACGCACCTGGAAAGCCCACAATGGTTGGATCGAACTCTCGCTCTCACCCACGTCCACCCATTTGGCAACTTCCGATTCAAGTTGGAACGGGAAAAGCGCCTTCGTCTTCGACACCTCAACAGGCAAGCAAATCACAACGCTGAAGCACGACGGGAATGTCAACGGAATTGCCTTCTCCCCTTCGGGGTGGCTCATTGCGACGGGATGCGACGATAACAAGATCTACTTGTGGGAAGCCCCTGCATCCGAAGGTCCCCAAACCAAGGTCAGTCTTGTTCCACGCATAGACTTCTTCTTCAACGAACTAACCATTCGCCCAGTCGCCCACACGACCATTTTCCTCACTGCTCGACGTATGCACACATCCTTGTTATTCCCGATCCACTGACGACCGTTCAATAGCGACCCGCAATTCCGCTAGCAGGGCCATCACGCAACGACGGAAGGGGGGTAGACCCGTTTTGGGACACTCTGCCTCATGTGCGTATACGTTCCCATTCGTACATTTTAATCACGAGAACTGAGACGGTACATCATACAGCGTGCTCAGCAGACCTCACCGCAACCCCAACGGGTGTTCAACAGGGTCCGAGACACTTTCAAGAATGTTTTCACTCGCAGACTGGCAGGTGCCGCGCACACGGTGAGTCCTTGCTTCGTCCGAACTCTGTCTCGACCACCTCACGCAGTTCCCCATTCGCAGACCCCCGTGAGAGAAACAATCGAACCAGTCGAAGTCGCGGCGGGAAGGGACAGACCGGTCGGTTTCACCATACTACAATATTTGATAACTCACTTACAATGACTCTAGTTCTGGATAGTCCTTGAACGTATCACATGGACACCCGTGAAAAAGACGATATTCATGCTTTTCTTCTGTCGGCCACCTGGCCCATGGGAGCGCGGAGCTCCTATTAACCGAGACACCAGGACTGGTAAAGAGGCTGCGACAAAGAATAAATCAGGGCGCCCCGAAACAGGTCATGGGGCTAAAAATGCGCGTGCAAGACCAGATTTAGCACCGCCCATTGCTAGTAATCTCGTGATAGGCACGCAACCCGTACGCACCGCCGCCACGCGTCTATCTGACGACGGCCTGGGTTCCGAACCTCGTTCATCAGCAGCCCTGGCACCTAGATCTCAGACACGCAATGAAACCGAAAGTATCGAAATGGTCGCCATCTCAGAGACTTCAATAGTGCCAGCACATGCGTCCCCGCAGCCTAACCCTTTGACGGACTCGTTGTCCCCTGAAGTTATAAACTGTGAACCTTCATCGTCGACTGCAATTGTGATGTCAGCACGGTCGTCCACGTCATCGAACAACGCACGTCCTGCCTTTGCGCGGCCCTCGTCACATGATATTGATGTCCCTTCCGCGATCATTTTGTCTCCGATAGAGATTGCAATGATAGAGGAATACCGACGACGTCAAGCAACATCCGTTTTAGTCGAGACGGCCGCTAAAACCCTCAGCTAATCCAGGGCATAATCATGAATCCAGCATCCATCCTCATCCTTCAACATCACTCCCCGCTTCTGTCACGTGAAATACGTCACCGGCCCAGCGTCCAGCGTCCCCCCAACTGCCCTCCCACCCTCATGCACAACCATCCCGGTCGTTTATGAGATTGGACCCAATGCTCAATGCTGTACCCTCGTTGCTGTCACCATCGCCATTATCTATGCCCTCACGTCACATCCACCTGCTTCACCCTCCAACATCTAACGTGACATCGACGCACATGATGGCGCCGGCTGATGATACACTATCGGAAGGCACCTCTCGAGTCGGTCGTACAGGTTGCAATGCGTCGACCCGCACACGACGAAGACATTGATTGAGCGCTCGATGGGCTTCACATATCCTTTCGTAACTCGTGCTTTGTGTCAAGGACATCGGCTACAATCAGTGGTAGGTCCATTGCCTTTCAGTTCTCTCCATCGCCCTTGTCCACAGTAGACACCTGTCTGGATAGACATTTCCCGAACTCATTTTGTTACGTCTCGTTGTATATACCCACATATCAGTACTTATTCACATCGTTGTTTTACACTGAGCCTGTCACCGCGAAGGAGGAACGCGGAACCAAGGTACGCACCGAGCCGCCGACTCCGCTGGCAAGATCGATCACCAGCGTCCTATCTTTGCGTGTCTTCAAAGTGCCCGTCTCCCGCTCTTCAGCCACAGCACCGACAACACCGTACCACAGTTCATACTGTATAGGATAGGCGAAAGACGCACTGTCATAGAGCATTAAATTAATTTGTGTCCTAGGAGTTGGGCTATGGGCGGACACGCAAAGTTAGCACGGGAATTGGATAAGGATGAGCACGGATAACGCCAAGTCTGGGTTGGACAGTTCATGATCATTGCCCGCCGTCGTGGTTGAATTGGCGTCATCGGACAACCGATCATTGCGTCCTCCAAGGCGTCCGTGTCTCTTCTTGCTTTGTCCCGGCCTTGGAATTGGGGGGTCGAAAAAGACCCAGCATGGAGGGACACATCTTCAGCTTGTCCCGCAGGCGCGAACAACAAATCACCATCAGGGTCGGATCTCAATCTCCTAGAGAATTTCGTCAAGGTCTGATTGCTGTACAACTTAATAATAGACCGTGCAGGTGATGAAGGGTGAGACACACATAACCGGCAAAGAAGGCATTAGAACGGATAACGGCCATGTCTCGAGAAGTGGAAGTGAGCGGGAGCAGAAGCCGCGTTTGGTCCGCTGAATGAAAAACGACCGTGATGAGAAGAGGGGAAGTCAGCAGGTGGTGGTGGGGTCTATTCGGCAATACAGCAGGGGGTGGAGGGTCCTGTTTAGATTCTACACTGATAGCCAGGTCAGAGTTCCAATCAGGAGGCATGCCGGTAGGGCCTGCAAGCACGCGTTCATGCGTGCAGACATACCTCGAAATATATCTTGTCACTCCTCTTACATATCACATTCATTGACGAACCCCGGGTCGTACCCAGGGTTGCAACTGTCCACGGGGTCGCAAACACTCTTGCAATTGACGAGATCGCTGCTTGCAACGTGAGGTATGAAGCGGGTGCGACGTTTTATATCAGGTGACATGCAACTGAAGACCACGGGGAGGTGCTTCGCTCGACCTCATGATCGGTGCGATCGATCCTGTGCAATCCTGTTCAAATCTGGCATCCACCACACAATGTGGAACAAACCTTTTCCCTGAAAAGAATTAGATCAATCACAGCTCCAGTGTGCTTCTTGCTTGCGCTTTGGCTCTAGCGTGGGTGCAGGATTCATTACTATGTGTCCTGTGGATCCACAGCTGCGTCCAACAGCAAAGCGTCAATCATGCGGGAAGCGCGGCCACTTTTCATGAATCATCATATCTTAGCAACTATCGAAGCTTAGTAAGTATGGGCTTTCTTTTTGCGTGGTTGGCGAGACGTAGCAGAGATAGAATGTAATGAAGGCTCATAGCCCCTATAACAAACGTTAAAGAATCGAAGTGATCGCCCCTCCGAGGGATACGTACATGGCACGCACCTGCTGTACAATGAACGTATCACGCTTCTTTATCCTCCGTGATGTCAATGAAGCTTTTATGGCATGGCTTCGAGTTGTAATCACTATACCGACGGTGAGGGACGTAAATACTCTTTCTGGTGAAGCGGTGCGCGCAGATGACCTCAAGGGCACGCAGATATTATTGTGAGAACGCTTGAGAAGCGGGTTGCTGCGCCATTCGGAGACAGATCGGGCCATAGTGTCAATGAGTGCTTGGTGACCTTGAGCGAGTTCGAAGTGTTGAAGGGAGCATTGTCAAGGAGAGGAGAGAAAAAACGCGTGAGGATGATGACTGAGGGATAGAAAGTGGTGCAGAACGGTGCCGAGAACGTAGGAAGCAGGGCGGGGATCTACGAGACAAAAGGCGCTCGATGTGTTCATCTGATGGGCACGAGATGCACAGGCGACATATATGAGACGAACTCACCCGAAAAAGCGTGTTTGCAACTTCCCGATATTCCTGTCATCCAACGCAGTCCAACACCTCTGCCGCTTTACAACCTCACGATCGTGATCGCCCACTTGCCCTTCCATCCGTCGACATGCCTACCTCCTCTCATTCTGTGTCTCCGGAGAGCACGAGCGTTCCATCGATCGTTTCATCTGAATCCGACTCGTCCGACATGTATAGCTTGTCCCGTTCAGTATCTCCAGAGATCGTGAGCGATCGACCCGTCGTTTCGTCCGACTTGCCTCAGTCGGCGTCTTCGAGGAACGTGAGCCACCCAGAGCCTTTGCAAGTGCTCGAGGGCCACGAAAGTCAAGCTGTATGTGTCTGTTTTTACGCCGATGAAAATAAACTAGTGAGTGGCTCAAGTGACTACACACTTCGGATATGGGACCGGAAGACGGGAGCAGCACAAGTGTTGAGTGGCCACACTGGTACGGTGCAGGAGGTAGACGTGTCTCTGGATGGGGAGATGGTCGTCAGCGGCAGCGAGGATTTCACAGTCAGACTATGGAATGGGGAATCAGGAGAGATGATGCACACCTGGGAGGGTCACGAGCATACGGTGAATTCGGTGAAGTTCTCGCCCGATGCGAGTAGTGTCATGTCCGGGTCCGAAGATAACATTGTTCTGGTTTGGTCAGTTGAGACGGGCGAGCCGGCATTTGAGCCAATCGAATGCGATGGCTCTGTCTACTGTGTGCGCTACTCGCCTAGCGGAGATAGGATCGCTTCGGGAGCAGACAGCGTCCAAATTTGGGACGCAGAAACAGGCGTCGGACTCCTCACAATTCGACACTCGGAGGTCTCCTCGCTTGCGTGGACTGCCGACGGCACACACATCATCGGGGGTGGTGAGGGCGAAGTCACAATCTGGAACTCGGACGACGGGGAACAACTACGCACGTGGAAGGCCCACGACGGGTTGATCACAGCACTTGCACTCTCACCCACCACCACTCATCTGGTGACTTCCAGGTGGGATGAGAAAACTGCCTTCGTGTTTGATACCTCAACCGGCGAGCAAGTCGCAATTCTCAAGCACGACGGTCATGTCGAAGCTATTGCTTTCTCCCACTCAGGGCGGCTCATCGCGACAGGATGTGGTGACAAGAAAATCTACTTGTGGGAAGACCCGACATTCAAAGATCCCAAAACCACGGTCAGTCCTGTTCTTGTCGCATCAATGCATGGACTTCTTCCTCAACCAACCAATCGCTAATCCAGTCGCCCCCACGACCATTTTCCTCATTGCTCGACGTATGCGCAATCTCTGTACTTGTCATTCCCAATTCACTGATGACTGTACAATAGCGACCCGCAATCCCGCTAGCAGGATCATCACGAAATGATGAAAGGAGGCTCGATCCGTTTTGGGATACTCTGTCCAACGTGCGTATACGTTCCCATTCGTACATTTTCAATAGCGAGAACTCAGAACTGAGACGGCATCACACAGCGTGCTCAACAGGCCTCATCCCAGCCCCAACGAATGTTCAACAGGGTGCGAAATTCCTTTGCGAACCTTTTCACTCGCAGACCGGCAGGTGCCGCGTACAAGGTAAGCCCTTGCTTCGTCTGAACTCTGTCTCGACTACCTCACGCAGCTCCCATTCCCAGACTCCCGTGAGAGAAACGGTCGAACCAGTCGAAGTCGCCGCCGGAATAGACAACACGGTCCGTTTGACGATAATACAACATCTGACAACTCACTTACGACCAATCTAGTTTTGGGTAGTCGTTGCAATTCCGACGTATAACGTCGTGGAGAGAATCTTGTACACGATCATCCATTGCCGAAAACCTGAGGATCCGGACGATGACCTCCCCGTTGCTACAGAAACGAATTCATCGGGAACCACAGCTGGCAATGCTGCGACTGGCGACCAATCAGAGCCAGCTGGTGACTCGGTAATACGCACGCAACCCCAGCGCGCCGAAATGGCTGTCGTGCAGGGCCTATCTGGCGCTGAAAAGCCAGATAGACGACCAGACTCATTGCAAACCCCGGCTAGTAAAACCACAACGGGCCACCAACGCGAAAGCATCGAAATGGTCCCATTCCCACCCATCATTATCTCAGGACGAGTAATCCCACAGCCGCCTGCGGCTCAAGCCACATCCTACGCACCGTCAACTGTGGCTGTCACATCTACGTCACTCTCCATACCATCGAGCACCTCATATCCTACCACCTCGCAGCTCTCACTACCACACGAGCATATTGCCCCTTTCTTGTCTCCAATAGAGATTGGGATGATAGAGGAATATCGACGTCGTCAAGCGACATCCGCTTTCGTTGAGACGGCCGCCAAACCCCTCAGTGATCCAGCGCACGATCGCGCCTTCGACACCCCCTCCTAAGTCTTCTCATCCCGTCACGCCAAACACACATCGCCGTCCCCGTCGTCACCTCACCCACCCTCACCCGTCAACGCACCGTCATCTCAATCATCGCTATCCCCTCTGTCAGAGTCCTCCGCCACTACCGTGACCAACGAGTAATCACTGGACCCGACAACGTCCGTAGACAGTGCAGCAGAGCAAGATCTCAAGTCGGACACGCAGTTTGTGGATGACTCAACTCATGAACACCGAACAAGACGAGCGAGCCTTTGATGAAAGGATGTGCTATGTGGAGTCCGAGATGCGTTGGTAGGATTCTTGGGACATGGACGGTCGACTTCGTACGGATTTTTTGGAACTTTATCATGTTTTATTTCAAGGACTGTCACAACCAGTCGATGTATTTCGATATGTTTTCTTTTTTCCATTGCCCTCATTCATACTAGGCACCGGCTAGATTAGTAGTCGGATATACCATTCCGTCTTGTCGTTATCGCTTTTTATATCGTCTCTCTCATGGACCATGTTCCCCTTGTCCTTTCCAGCATACGACAGCGGCACAGAGTTATCCTGCACTATCCATTGAAGCCAGAACCTTGATTGCCGTCTATGATGTGTGGGGAGTGTCTTATCGGAGGTCACGAGAGTTCCAAGGAGAGGTTACGAGTGTCTGGCCGTCTCAGGACCTGTTCAAACGTACTGCGGTGGAAGCTGTTTTGTGTCCTAGAAGCGAATGTTACAACAGCAAACTAACTAACCAAGTAATCTCACCTCCTAAATCAAGACGACTGCCGGTGGTACATATGCCCCTCCCCGAGCGGTCCCCTACCTCCTCTTCTGCGCCCGCCACGATCAGGCCCATGTGCGAATCCCCTCCATAGAAGCCTGCTCTCGGGGAGAACCCACCCCGAACGTGTGGTCCACCGATCCTTGACGGAGCATGAGGAACCGGTTCAACCGTTTCTTGGTCTCATATTCATGTTGCGGGAAGAAGCGGCCACGTTGTTATTAGAAGCAGGCTGACTTGTGGTCGCTGAAGCGGGTGCGGGAGCCCGGTGAGCATTCCGTGGTCCTCTATTCGTGAAACCACTACGACTGTTATTGTCATTGGAAAGCTGGTTCGGTGTTGTCGGGGTGGGTGCGGATGCAGCTGCCGCATAAGATCCACCATGACCTCGTTGAGGGTTCGTCATGCCAGCGACAGGATGTTGCCTAATTTTGTCAGTGAGTAATGGATAGCTTGGATCAAGGAAGGTACATTGGCCGGAAACCAGCTGCAGCGGGCTGACCAGGTGGTGGTCGGATAGCGGGGTGTGGGCCAGCACGAGGCCTGAAAGGTGCGTTGGGACGTGGTGGAGGGGTGGACTTTGGGTGCGTCGACGCTATGAACTGAGGATTGCTCAAGTTCAAGCATGAATTGAACTGGACCGAGGATCCGCGATGTTGAGAACATCTACAAGCAGGGGCTCCATGACGGCAAATCTCACAAATAGGACAGGTTTGACATACCTGTCACCAAGCGTCCCTCCCGACATGATTGGGACATCCCAAATCACATCGATCGTCTTTGAGTTAATTCCAATGACAACTCCCTTGATCGACAATGGCACACCCCTAGAGTCCTGCACCATTGTCACGCGATCACCAAGCGCAAAATGTTGATTCTGTAGACGGTAAATAAAGTGCACAGGTTTTAGCACCGCATGCCGTGGAATATTCGCTTTCGGGGTGGTTTCGGGGAACTTGCCCTTGTTGATGCTATCAGCATACCCTTCGATTTCTCGGACGGTCTCTTTGGTGAGTTGGTCAGAAAAGAGGGAGACGGGCTCGAAGTCGCGGACATCCTTAGATTTTAGCCAGGACTTGACCTCCTTGACGCGAGCGTCAGCGTTTTCACCAAAGATATCAGACCCGCGAGCCATTTCTAGAGAAGAGCCTATCAAGTATATGTTACGGCGCGACGGGTAGGAATCCATACCATTTCCGTTATAGTCAAGTACCCGGAAGACTTCAGGAAACTTGGCCTAGATCAAGGTTGAGTTAGCGAGACGGCCACCATGCGTGGAATGACATACCTTGTACTCCCTGATGAGATCGATCGTCTTCTCGCTGAACTCCCAGAGCCGTCCCTCCTTCAAACTCTTCGCCTCAAACTTGAGACTAAGACCCAAGTTGTTTTTGAAAGAGTCTGTTGTCAGGACCATGAAGCTGGATGTGATCTTGGAGAGCGCCAGACCGGAGATACCAAGCAGGTTGGCAGCCTTGAATGATTGATAATATTGCTGAGAAACACGGCTCTGCACGATGGTTCGGAACTCGTCGTTATCGGCTTCATCCGATGAGAAGAACTGTGTGATCCGTGAGCCAGTGGAACTGCATCGTGACCATTATCACATACGGTGAGAATGACAGATAGCGTGTCGTTCGTGGGACTTGCTACTTGACCTGGGACGCCATAAGGGTCTTCTCCGAGGAAGAAGATCTTGCATCCTTCTGGAAACTATTCGGACAGCGGCGGCGGGTCCTTCTCAAGGAAACGCGGGCCTTCAGAGGCAAGTTGCGAGATGGCCATTTGAACGGCCTGTTCGATCTCTTTGTCAGGGCCTTCATAGTCCTTGACAAAGGCTCCAGACTCCAAGAGTTTCATGGCTGCTCGCCAGTGAGGACTACATACAAATGCTCAGGAGTGTAGCACTCACCTTTCAGGGGCTGTACATGAACGAGTACCTCCATGTTGCCAGTAATAACACCACGCCGTTTTGAATACATCTGCTCGATGTGTTCGGCTTTCATCTTCCGATGACTGAGACCCTGCGGCGCATGTGGATTGGCGACGATCTTGGACGGAGCTCCCGGAACTACCACCATTGCCTGGTACTTAAACAACGGGTCCGACACGGCGATGACGCGTCCTTCCTGGAGGAAGGGCCAGCCAACAAAGATACGTTTGCCAACCATCTCTTTAGCGATATCCTCCACCTTGCGGTTCTCGTGTGGGTTCTGGATGTGCACTACCATCGATTTGTTTCGACTCTCAGACCCGTGAACATTCACGCCGTGGAACCCGAGCTGGGCTGTATACGATACCGTATCGAGAGACGGGAAACCAGCAAGGGCTGCTGCACCGAGAACGGCGCCATCACGAAGACCAGGAATCAGGTGGAGGCCATCCAAGGTGGGAAGATCGAAAGGCCCCATGACACACGTGCAACCTGCAGGCGCTTCATATTGATCGTACCACTCTCGTGCATGTAGCCATCTGGAGAGGATACCATGAGCCAGTTGGATCTGTGATATGTGGCATATAAACACCCACCGAGTGAAGGCAAGACCTTCTTGTATACGTCGAATAACCTCTCCAGGCCATTCTCGTGTATATGCAGGTCGGGAAGGTTGGGTAAGAAATCGTTGCCAACAAACACTGCTAGCAGAACGAAGTCGTCTATGACACGCTCTAGGCTATAGTGGAATGGTAGAACAGGTTCTGTCTCGCGGAATTCCAAGTTGAGGTATTCGCGCATTAACGAAAGATGTAGCAGATAAAAAGTCTGGGACCCCAAGCTGCAAATATGGTGAATAAAGAATACACCAAGACCAATGCACAACGCACCTTCCACCCCCATTTTTCTTCGTAGCCGGTCCAAATCGACTTCCTCGCGGAGCAAGCAAAAGTGCAGATCATGACTGAGCAATCCAAGCATGACAAGATCGGCGTCGAGTCCGTATAAACAATGCCGAACGTTTGGGTTGTAGTCCGGCTGCACGCGCGACAGCCGGATGTACTCCATAATCTTGTGTTCTCCCTCACCGGGAACTTCATGGCCCGAAAGTACTACCTGTATGTCCCTCCAATTTGCGTCCTCTGTGACCTTCTTGTTTACGAAGTATTTCAGTTGGTCGGATAGTTTCGCCATGAATATAGTGCCTAGAAACCAGGTAAGGAGAACGTCAGACACAATCTATCGTTTTGCGCACCTGGCGTGATGCAGTTACTGTCGAACGCTTTCTCAGTAGGCAGTTCCTCTCCCTTTGCCTCCACTTTCTCCCGCACTTTGCTCGCCTCCTTTGCTGTGCGGAAACGACGACTACGTTGTTGATTCATCTTGGCTCAAGGCGCAACTCCATCCACGGCCATGAAAAACAGCTTCTTTGGCTTCATCTTTCCAAACAAGAGGTCCACATATGCAAATATAGATGTAAATATTTGCTCCTCTGACATTCGAAAGTATGCATCTTCGTCATTGGGATGTGAGCCTGCGAAGAGACGCTGAGATAGTAAACTGTTTAGTTGAGCCATGAAAGCGTACAGTTATGGATGATTCCATTGAAGTCGAGGTACAGGTTATCTGGATGTCGAGTTAGCGAGTCGTGCCTGCCATCTAGTTGGCGTATTCACCAAACTCCGGAATCTTGTTCTCCTGGACGAGCTGGGTACCGTTCACTGCAAAACCTGTCAGAAACATGCTCTTCATCGAAACAAATACTACTGACGAAATATAGCGGAAGAACTAGAGGGTGAGGAATCAGCAGGCGGTGCAAATCTTTACTCAAACATGCACACCTTCGGAATTCCTGGTGAAGAGTTGACGTTCAGTAGGAGAATGGTACTGTCAGCTGGATGTATGCGTACCCATTGTGTCCGAAAGACCGCAAGTAGGCTACAGTTAAAGATATGTGTCGAGGTTGCACACTTAGCACCCTCGTTCGTGCCCCAGAGCGACCTAATAAAGGTACGCCTGCCCCGCCATCACAGCCACAGCATCGCGGAGTAATTTTACTCCAGACTCTTTGCAGGCTGATCCGGGACACGCTTGAGAAGTAGGTTGCCGTATCGTTCGAGCTCTAATTATCAAGGTTTGGTGGGAGCTGCAACATTGTCTATAACATATGGCGATGAAAGGAGAGAGAGGATGCATGAGCATAAGGGTTGGGGCATGGCAGATGGTGCAGCACGATGCCTGGAATATCACAAAAGAAATAGTGCGGGCGTCTACCAGACACGAGGCAGTTGACGTATATATTCGTCTGATGGGCACGAGGTGCACAAGCAACGTATATTAGACGAACTCACCATTCTGAAAAACAGCGTTTGCAACTCCCCTTTCCTGTCGCCCGACGCAGTCCAACGTCTCTTTCAACGCTCGCAACCGTGACCGCCTGCTTGCCCTGCCATCCGTCGACATGCATACCTCGCCTCGTTCGGTGTCTCCGGAGATCGCGAGTGTTCCACCCGTCGCTTCGTCTGACTCGTCTCAGTCGGTGTCTTCGAAGAATGCAAGCCACCTAGCACTTGTACAAGTACTCGAGGGTCACGAGGATTGCGTTAGATGTGCATGCTTCTACCCGGACGAAGGTAAACTAGTGAGTGGCTCGGAGGACGAGACACTTCGGATATGGGACCGGAAGACGGGAGCATCACAGGTGTTGAGTGGTCACACAGGTGTGGTGTGGGACGTAGACGTGTCTCAGGATGGGAAGATGGTCGTCAGCGGCAGTGGGGATAAAACGGTGAGAATATGGAACGGGGAATCAGGAGAGACGATGCATCTCTTCGAAGGTCACGAGGAGGTCGTGAGGTCGGTGAAGTTCTCCCCAGATTCAAGCACAGTCGTGTCGGGGTCCGAGGATAGGACTGTTCGGGTTTGGTTAGTTGAGACGGGAGAGCTGGTATTCAAGCCAATCGAGTGCTACGGCCGAGTCTTCTGTGTTGGCTACTCGCCTAGCGGAGACAGGATTGTTTCTGGAGCAGACAGCATCCAGATTTGGAACGCTGAAACAGGCGTTGGAATCCTCTCTATTCGAGACTCGTCGATCTTCTCGCTTGCGTGGACTGCAGACGGCACACACATCATCGGGGGAGGTTACGCCAAAGTCACGATTTGGAACTCGCACGACGGAGATCAATTACGCACGTGGAAGGCCCACGACCGTTGGATCGAACTCTCACTCTCACCCACGGCCCCTCACCTGGCGACTTCCAGTTGGGAGCAGAAAATTGCCTATGTCTTCGATATCACAACCGGCGAGCAAGTTGCCACATTAAAGCACGACAAATATGTCAAAGGAATTGTTTACTCGCCTTCAGGGCAGCTCGTTGGGACGGCAGGCGAGGACAAGAAACTCTACTTGTGGAAAGCTCCAGCATTCAAGGATCCCCAAATGAAGGTCAATCTTGTTCTTGTCGCATACATGCATAGGCTTATTCCTCGACGAACTAACCGCTCACCCAGTCACCCGCACGATCGTTCTCGTCATTCCTCAATGTATGCACCCAAATATCTGTACTTATCGTTCTCAAATCACTGACGACCGTTCAACGTTCAACAGCGACCCGCAATTCCGCAGCTAGCAGGGCCGTCACGAAGCGATGCAAGGGGACTCGACCCGTTTTGGGACAGTCTGCCTAACGTGCGTCACTATCTTCTCTCTCGCACATTTTCATTCATGAGAACTGAGACGACCATCACACAGCGTGATCGGCGGACCTCACCGCAGTCCCAACGGGTCCTCAACAAGGCCAGAAACACCTTCGCGAACATTTTCACGCGCAGACAAGCAGGTGCCGCGCAAACGGTAAGTCTTTGCTTTACCAGAACTCTGTCTCGACATCTCACACAGGTCCTCATTCCCCAGAGTCCCGTGAGAGAGACAGTCGAACCGGTGGAAGTCGCAGCTGGCAGGGACAAAACGGTCCGTTCGACAATAATACAACACCTGACAACTCACTTACGACGAATCTAGTTCTGGGTGGTCGTTGCAATTCCGACGTATAACGCTGTGGAGAGGATCTTGTACATGATCATCCACTGCCGAAAACCTGAGGATCCAGACGACGACCTCCCCGCTGCCACAGGAACGAATTCATCGGAAACCACGACTGGGAACGCTGCGCCGGGCAACCAATCGGAGCCAGCTGGTGACTTGGGGATACGTACCCAACCCCAGCGCACTGAAATGCCTGCCGTACTGGGTCTATCCGGCGTTGGAAATCCGGACAGAAGACCAGAGTCATCGCAAACCCAGGCTGGTAAAACTGTAACGAGCAACCAACCTGAACGCATTGAAATGGTCGCATTCCCACCCGCCATCCCGCAGACCTCGCCAGTCTCCCCACCATCACACACTCCACGTCCCACCTCCTTGCAGGCGTCACCACAACATGATCACAGCCCCCTTCATGCGGTTGCTTTGTCTCCGATAGAGATTGCGATGATAGAGGAATACAGACGGCGTCAAGCGACATCCGCTTTCGTCGAGACGGCCTCCGAACCCCTCAGCAGCCCAGCGCACGATCGCGATGACCCACGTTCACCATGATCCATTGATACCCCCCCCCCCCCTCCTAATCTCATTCCGTCATGGCGAGCGCATTATCAACGACGCCGGACATTCACTAGTACGATACTTGGAACGTTGGCAATAACTAGACATCGTATATCCTTTCAGCACCTTTTCACGCTTTGTTTGAACAATCAGTCACGCACGTATTGTCCCGATATGTTCTCCTCTTTGCATTGCACTTATCCATGTTAAGACACCTGTAAGGATGGACACACCACGCAGATTTTTCATTGCACCTCGTTTTATATACCCGGACATCATTATTGACATTGTTTCCCTACCAAGGTAGATCATGTTCCCCCTCGTCCATCCCGTGTCTTTTCGCCACGTCTCAGAGGGAAATAAGTAAATAGATAAGGTAAAGGGAATCCACGACGCCTTCGACTTGGTCGAGACGAGTAACATGGTTGTGAACATAGGAGCCTCTGGAGACCTGGATCGGGCGCTTGGGGTATAACCTACACATTACGGCGGATGTTCAAGCTTAGCATCTTGCGTCCCAGCCGGAAGTCCTCCCCTTCCCATTCTTGAAGAGAACTGTCTGTTTGAAAGTTGCTGAGGACCGCAAGCTCGAGGCTCTCGTACTTGCTATTTAGCTAGGCAGTACGCTCTTCCCCTTCTTGGATAGTGGTTTCTATGTCGTCGTGAACAGAGCCACTAACCACTTTCTAATTAAAAGGATTCGCCATCTTTTCTGCTTCGTCCTTAACCATGTCGAGAAGCTCGTCTTTGCTCGCGGCTGGGCGGGAGTAACGGTTAATTCAAGGCAAAAGAAAATGTTAGGCACTCACCATTTCGATTGTTGCGATTGGCCTTGCTGAATAGCGGGGACGGAGTTTCTGCACGCTCGAACGACGAAGGAATAGCATGTCACTTCCCGGAGCTTGGCTCAGCATGAGACGAGTCGCAATGGAATCGGCGTTGCCCTGATGGAGGAATTAGACGTGAGCGGGGTCAGAGAAGGTCTCACGATGAATAAAATTGACGGCGGCAAAGATCTTCTCCCTGAAAGGAATTAGATAAAACACAGCTGCAATGTGCGTACACTTTGCGTCCAGGGTGGGTCTGGGGTTCATTACCGTGTTTTCCTCTGGGTTCGCAGCTGGGTCGAACAGTAGCCAGCAAGCGTCAATCATGTCGGAAGTTCAACCACTTTTCATGAATGATCGTATCTTAACAACTATCGAAGCACAGACGAACTATCGGGGCAAACTACGTTCTGTAAGCGACAGTGGCATAAAGTGAGCACGAACGATTGACCTACCGAGAAATGGGGAAAACGCGAAATGCAACTTTGACTATATTTCGTCGGAGAAATCGCCTGTCAAAACACCGGAGGGTAGGCACCAGCGAGGCACGTAAAGAGTTCGATTGAACGTGGGCAGTGGAATGGATAAGAGGTCAGAAACCTTGCTGAAGAGGCATGGTGCCACAGTTGACGAAAGAGATACGCTTGGAATTGATCGTGACTTGAGCGTCGTCCGCTCGGTATCCCCAGAATATCTTCGCAAGCCTGCCGACTAGGGTCCGCATCCGGGAACGGAAATGAACAGGGGGTGAGCTTCCTGTTGTCGTGGTCGGCTCGACGGAGCAGAGAATCTGAGATGGGATGTTGATCAGGGCTCTCCACCGCTGTAACAGAGGTTAGAGAATGGAAGCCGCTCGGAGGGATACGTACGTGGCCTGCTGGATAGCTTTGCATCAAGCTTCTTCGTCTTCTGTAACCTTGATGGAGCTACTGTTTCACGCTGTCACATAGCCTTGTAGTGACCCGTACACCGGACGATGAGGCAGGGCGAGGCACGTGGTGTACTCTGCCCGGTGAAGCGGGGCGCTGGGTAACCTCCGGGACACGCAGATATGATTGTGAGAACGCTCGAGAAGTGGGTTATTGCTGTGTCGTTCGGTGACAGATCGGGTCATAGTGTCGATGAGCGCTTGGTGGCCTTGGTGAGGTAGCTCGCAGTGTCAACATATCAAGGTTGGTGGGGAGCTGCAACATTGTCGAGGAGAGCCAAGTAGCGATGAGAGGAGAGAGAAAATGCGGGAGCATGATGACTGAGGCATAGAAAGTGGTGCAGAACGATGCCAGAACGTAGGAAGCAGTGCGGGCGTCTACCAGACACGAGGTGCACAGGTAACGTATATCAGGCGAACTCCGAAGCATGTTTGTAACTTCTCGTTCCCGTCGTCCAACGCAGTCCAAAACCTTTACCACTTTACAACGCTTACTACCGTAACCGGCCACTTTGCCGTTCCATCCGTCGACATGCATACTTCGTCCCGTTCAGTGTCTGGGAATATCGCAAGCGTTCCACCCGTCGTTTCGTCCGACTCGTCTCAGTCGGTGACTTCGAAGAACGCGAGCCACCCAGTGCCCGTGCAAGTATTCGAGGGCCACGAGGATTGGGTTAGATGTACATGCCTATACCCAGACGAAAATAAAGTAGTGAGTGGCTCGGATGACAACACACTTCGGATATGGGACCGGAAGACGGGAGCCGTAAAGGTGTTGAGCGGGCACACAGGCTATGTGCAGGCTGTAAATGTGTCTCTGGATGGGAATATAGTTGTCAGTGGCAGCACGGATAAAACAGTGAGAATGTGGGATGGGGAATCAGGAGAGACGATCCACATCTTCGAGGGTCACGAGGGTGAGGTGAGGTCTGTGCAGTTCTCACCTGATTCGACCAGGATCGTGTCTGGGTCTACGGATAACACTGTTCGGGTTTGGTCGGCAGAGATGGGCGAGCTGGCATTCAAGCCAATCGAGTGCCAAGGTCGAGTCGATTGTGTTCGATACTCGCCTACCGGGGACAGGATCGCCTCTGGGGCATCCAGCGTCCAAATCTGGAACGCGGAAACAGGCGTTGGAATTCTCTCGATTAGAGACTCGTCGGTCACCTCGCTTGCATGGACTACTGACGGCACACACGTCATCGGGGGAGGGTTGGCCACAGTCGTGATCTGGAACTCGGATAACGGTGAACAGCTACGCACATGGAAGGCCCACGACGGGTTCATCAGAGGACTCTCACTCTCACCCACGGCCACTCGCCTGGTGACTTCCAATTGGCAGGAGAAGACCGCCTTCATCTTCGATATCTCGAGTGGCGAGCAAGTTGCTGCGTTGGAGCACCACGGAGATGTCCACGGAATTGCCTTTTGCCCTTCAGGGAAGCTCATTGCGACAGGATGCGAAGATAACAAAGTCTATTTGTGGGAAGCCCCAGCATCCGAAGATCCCAAACCCAAGGTCAGTCCCGTTCTTGTTACATCCACGAATAGACTTCTTCTTCAACCAACTAACCGCTCACCCAGTCGCCCGCACGACCATTTTCGTCATTGCTCGACGTATGCAAAATCTCTGTACCTCACATTCCCAATTCACTGACGACTGTTCAATAGCGACCCGCAATTCTGCCAGCAGAACCGTCGCGAAGTGATGGAAGGGGTCTCGACCCGTTTTGGGGTAGTCTGCCCAACGTGCGTATACGTTCCCATTCGTACATTTCAATCACGAAAACTGGGATGGTACATCACACAGCGTGCTCAGCCGCAGGCCTCACCGCAGCCCCAACGAGTATTCAACAGTGTGCGAAACACCTTCGCGAACCTTGTCTCTCGCAGACCAGCAGTTGCCGTGCAAACGGTATGTCATTGTTTCGTACGAATTCTGTCTTGACCCCCTCACGCAGCTCTCCATTCCCAGACTCCCGTGAGAGAAATCGTTGAACCAGTCGAAGTCGCCGCCGGAAGGGACAACACGGTCCGTTTGACGATAATACAACATCTGACAACTCACTTACGACCAATCTAGTTTTGGGTAGTCGTTGCAATTCCGACGTATAACGTCGTGGAGAGAATCTTGTACACGATCATCCATTGCCGAAAACCTGAGGATCCGGACGATGACCTCCCCGTTGCTACAGGAACGAATTCATCGGGAACCACAGCTGGCAATGCTGCGACTGGCAACCAATCAGAGCCAGCTGGTGACTCGGTAATACGCACGCAACCCAAGCGCACCGAAATGGCTATCGTGCAGCGCCTATCTGGCGCTGAAAAGCCAGATGGAAGACCAGACTCATTGCAAACCCCGGCTAGTAAAACCGCAACGAGCAACCAACGTGAAAGCATCGAAATGGTCGCATTCCCACCCGCCACCGTCTCAGGACGAGTATCCCCACAGCCGCCTGCGGCTCAAGCCACATCCTACGCACCGTCAACTGTGGCTGTCACGTCTACGTCACTCTCCATACCATCGAGCATCTCACATCCTACCACCTCGCAGCCCTCACTACGCGAGCATATTGCCCCTTTCTTGTCTCCAATAGAGATTGGGATGATAGAGGAATATCGACGTCGTCAAGCGACATCTGCTTTCGTTGAGACGGCCGCCAAACCCCTCAGTGATCCAGCTCATGATTGCGCCCCCGGCACCCCCTCTTTAGTCTCCTCATTTCATCACGCCAAGCACACATCGACACCTCATCCATCAGGCGTCAATGCACCGCCATATCCGTCCTCGGCCCCATTGGACCCCGTGCTTATTGCGGCACCTTCGATGCCATCGACTTCCCCGCTATCAGAGTCCTCGCGTCTATCCCGCTCAGCTTCCCCGCCACCTACAATGACTAACAAGCAATAACTGGACCCAACAACGTCCATAAGAGTCAGATCTCGGGTCGGACACGCAGTATTTGGATGACTCGACTCATGAACGCCGCAGAAGACGAGCGAGCTTTTGATCAAGGGATGTACTAGCTAGAGTTCGAGATCCGTTGCGGGGATGCTTGAGACCTTGAAGGTTGACTTGACTTGCTACAACATTTGGAACTTTTTCAGGCTTTTACAATCAGTCGCTGCATACCGATGTATTCTCTTTCCATCGTATATCTTATTCGTAACATTTTCGTGCTTGATTGGAAGGATATCCGCTACAATCAGTCGTACATGTATTGCATTTCGGTTCTCTCCATCGCCCTTGTCCACGGTAGACACCTGTCAGGACAGATATTTCCCCGAGTCATTTTTATTGCGTCTCGTTGCATATACCCGGATATCAGTACCAGTACTTATTCACGCCGTTGTTTTATATCGTGAAGTCGGATCACGTCCCCCTTGTTCCTTTCCGTCTCTTGTCCTGTTATCGCGAAGGGGGCACGCGGAACCAAGATACGTGAGGTGCAGCAATTTCACGGCGCTGAGAAGAGGTGAGCCTTGACTTGGTGAAGAAGGGTAGTGGAACGGCTGCAAGAGTAGAGCGTCGCGAGGCTTCTGTTGGCCTACTCGTATGGTACAGTGGATGGTCCATTGCTAAACAGAGTAGGAAGAGAAATCAACCGAACTCAGAGCATCGCCGAGTTGCAAGTTGTGGTACATTCGACTCTCGAGAGCTTTTCGGGAACGTTGCGTGGGACCTGGAGTTCGAGGGCCCGAAGAACGAAGGCGGGCGGAACGAGGGACGTACGTGTCAACCCTCTAATGAAGTAACAATTGCTTTATATTCCTCGCGGAGACGGCCCAGGGACACTTCGACAGTGGATGCGATTTCTCTCGCAAGGTCAAGGGTATCCGCAACACCTTCCTCTCTGTTCTTGGACGACCTGTGGCGGTGGTGGTGACATTGCGTTATGCGGGTCCTAATTCCGCCTCCGCACCGGAGAATATGACCAGCTCGCCGTCCTTGAGTATTCCCTCGTTTACATCTTTCTCAGACTCCCTGTGGCGACGGTTCTGGCCCTCTGCGTGGTGATGCGCATTTAACATAGGTCAAGTGGCAGGTTCCACATACACAAGTTTCTTGCGACCCTTCCCTTTCTGCTTGGCCGTGCATATCGTGGTATCCCAGGCCTTCAGAGGACGAAACAGTTAGAACGTGCTTGAGTGCACATCAATATTGCTCACCTTGACATCGACGAGATGTTTGAGTAATCGGGTCAGCATGTGTGCAGCCCGGGATTCAGCCGAGAGGGCACATCGCGATCAGGTCTGTCATTGTCCACATTCGCAGTCATCTCTGTGCCATCATAGGGCCTGGTTGGACACAGCGTTAGCACGGGGTGACACGAATGGTTGAAGCAACGGAACCAGCCAGCAGCGTGTATTTCTGCATGTAGTAAGTGGCTACTATCTGTTGTTCAAGATGGTAATTCTTCAACATCCGTGGAGGATGATCGAGTGAGCAGGAGTGGACCAATCTTGCAAGCGCCATGAGGAACAGAGTCGCGAAGATGTCAGAAGATTACTTGTCTGACTTGGGTTGACGATCACGTCCTTGTTCTTCATCTCGTGCATAGACCTCAAAGTCAGGCTCCACCAATGGGGTCCAGCACACGAGAGGCCTGGAAGTGCAGGTACTCATCATGGGCTCCTAGCGGTGTGAGGTACGGGCAGGAAGGAGTTGGGAGTACCAACTTTCCTAGACCATACCCCAATCCGCCGAGCGTGAGCGTTGTGAGGTTCTGAGTCAACGTTCACCGTGAGAACTTGAATCTCGGACATTCTCGCCTTCGGACTCAAACTCAAATGTGCCGAGGCTTGAGTAACTTAAATGCTACGACAGTATGTACAGCTCCGAAACAGCTCACAATAATCAGACGTCAAACACGATCTTTAACACTGATATCAACACTCTCAATCTCGCCATACTTGTCCATAGCACCGTTTCGCGACTGCTTGAGACCAAGGTGCGCTTCACCTGCTGCCCCTCCGCTACTTTTCCTTGACCCCTCAGTTGTTGAGTTTGCCGGCAACGATCGCGGCGCCAATGTGGGATCACCTTCATTCCATAAATCCGCACATTCCATGGCTTTTAGTTGCCGATCGACTTCCCGACTCAAATCAATACTGTCAGGACTCTGCTTATGTAGCCTGCGGAGACTCAATACGAGGCGCTGTCCCGTTACTGCCAGGAGGGGGCAGGCGAATCTAGACCAGAGCATGAGTTGTCACGGACATTATGAATATCAGTCAGAGATCGTACGTACGCCCGAGCAAGAAAGTTTTTTGGATCCTGCAATTTAAAAGAGAACAGTCGAAAGCCGGTTCAGCAATCATCGCCCACCATTATGGTTGTTGAGGTGTAAACATACGGTAGAAAACGCTATCCTATCGTAATGCAAGTTTAAGAGACTGAGAGAAGGAAATATGGTTTCACACACAATGTGGTAACGCTGAATATCGATGTGAAAATGTGGACCTGGGGGGTTATTTGTTAGCAGTCAAAGATCGGGATGAATCACTCACGACCAAGAATATAATGGCTAGATGTTTCGGTGAAATAAGTACATATTGCAGAGGACTGGTAGTGGCGGCGGTACTCACCATCCCTGGAGAGCAGATAATGGAGAGTAGAAAGAAAAAGTCGAGGGCGAAACCGAGAGTGTTTCTGAAGGCTCCACATGATCAGGGTGAATAGTATTGTGTGCAGCAAGATGCTGATTCGAATGTTAACGTGCGGGATTGATTTTGAGTGAGATATTACCTTGCGAGAAATATTAACCACTGGTAAATTTAGAAACCTCTAGGTTTGGTGGAGGAGATAAGACTTACCACATATGCTGGGGCCAAGGGGATCAGTTACTTGCTCAGCGAAGGATGCAGGATGATACTCACGCATCGTGTAACTGATGCATATCTCGGTTTGCACAGCCCGGCGTGTCAGGACTTTCGAGAGTCCAAGGGTGAGGTGAGTTGAAAGAGTTAATGTGAAATACTCACATATTTGACTATTTATGTTGTAGTATGTCCCGAAGCCTATCAGGGTTCCAATGTAGATAATGTAACCTGCAGCTAATCGAATAGCCACTTTCTGCTGACTTGAACCCCAGATCGCCCAGGCCCTCATGATGACGAAGACTTAATATTGGATGAACATCTTGAATCCGAGGCCGAGAACGAGAACGAGAACGTACTGTGCATGGACTCTACACAGAAAACCATAAGCAGCAAACTCGCCAAGCGAAATTGCTTGCAAAACTATGTTTGTGCAACTCTGCTCAGTTATCGATGCCACCCAATGAAGTGGGAACACTCACGTTCTCTGCCCCGTGGCCAATAATGTTGAGCTCCTCGAGCACAATGACGGTCTGAGCTATCAGGTTGAGATATCGATTAGTGAGGAACGTGATTTTCACAACCGTCCAAGGTGCCAGCCAGATATACTGTAACTACAAAACGGCTCAGTATCTTTGCCACGATAATAGAAGGGAAGACAGGTGCACTTCGTCATCGATGGTCAGAAAAAAATCGTAGACCAGAAATGTATGTCCTATAGCGACGAAAGTCCTGGACTGAACGTCAAATCAAAGTAACCCAAGCAGAGATATTTCCCACTTTCTGATCTGCAGGTCTTGAGCGAGGATTTCAGGAGATATAGACATAGACATAAGTCCAGAGCTTCGAGCTCCTGCAGACATGTATCCGGCCTGCAACATTGTGTTGGCTTCAAAGCAGCGGAAAGAGCGAGGAACTAACCCTGGGCAGACTGGACCTCGACAGGCAAGACAAAGAACTGTCACTAAGTCACGCGATCTTGTTTCGAAACCTGCGAAGAGGGTTCAAGTCGGTGGGTACCCAGTGGGGAAGTTGGGTAACATGACTTATATTATGTCCAGACGACCGTGACACGTGGTAAAAGCCTTCTCATTCCACGAATCTGCATTGTGATTGGAACGTAAGAGGGACCGCTCAAATGGTACCATGTGAACAGACAAAGAACGAATAAATTCACAAGCGCTTATAGGGGTAGATGAAGTGTATTTCCGGTGTCACTGCCAAGTCGAAGGAGGCCGCGGCGTTTTGTAAGGCAGCGTTGTCGTGGAGATTATGTTAACACCACCAGCTCACATTTTCCCAGACTCAAAAGTCTGCGACGGAACGACCGCATTGGAGTGAGCCGCGGAGCCGGTGTTGAGAGCATTGGTATTAGACGGCGATTCGTCTGGCTGCATGAGCTGACCAGTGCCCTATGTAACAGTGCAATTCTTCACAACACCGCTGGGGATGCAAAATCCCACCTTGACGACCCCGCAGACGCCAAGGCACGGTAATTCTAGCATTCATCGACGTCTCTGCGGCCTGAAGTGGGAGTACCATTCGCGTTACGATAGTCAGGCACGGACAATGCTGAGAGATTTAAGCCCATCTATCCTGCCTCGATAGTGGATGCATCAGAATGTTTCAGCAAATTAATGACATATATCCCAGGCTCTGGGTAACTCACTAGGTACAGTTCAGTGTGCGAAGTTTGACCTCGTACACCGAGGTGGCGAACCTGAGGCAGGCGAACTTTAGCGAACGTTTGAAGTTTGGGCTATTAATTTTACGTAGTACTGAGCGCCTTCCCGCGAACGTGTGGTACCAGTTGCCAAGTTGCAGCGCACATTGTTCATCTCGGTTGAGTTGACAGGAGTTCCGGACACCTGGGCGATCAACCAACTAGTCCACCCGAAAAGAAACTCGTTGCGTGGCAATGTTTAGGTTCCGTTGATGGGAGAGTTGGCAGAGTGTCATGAGACTCAAGCAGATTCTAATGGGACTCAAGAGGACTCAAGCACTGGAAATGAACGGTAACCGTGTTGCACAGCCACTGGCACTTCCGAAAACGCCTGCCGCCAAGCGTCACTAGTACTCCTCTTCCTTGTTTCTACTATGAGCTGCATGTTTCTCTCCCACATGGCGCAAACGAGCTCAAGTGGACTTCATGATGCACACACCCGGGTGGACGTTATTTCTCAATCTGCATCATGTCCGAAAGCAGAGGGGAGCCTTGAGCAGACGTTTATAGACCCCCAACTCTTGGTTCCAGAAGATGCCAGCAGTTCTTGCCAGCCAGCCAAAAAGAGACAGAGCCGTCGCAAAGGAAAGCAGACCGAGAATGCGGAACCCATGAAAAGGTCACGACGATGCGGCAGATTGGAGATGATGCCAGAGATGAATCTCGATATATTGTTTTATGTTCGCAACTCGTCTTTCTTTGCTGATGTGGAGGACCTAACCAAGTCATCAGATCTTTGGTTTTCTCCATCCGATGGATATCCTTAACCTCGCACGAACGACCAAGGCGTTCCGGCAACTCCTCATGCGAAGATCCTCTGCCTTTATCTGGAAGACTTCCTGCAAGCAGATCGATGGCCTTCCAGACTGCCCGCCAGACTTAACCGAACCTCAATATGTGAACCTCGTATTCGATCCACACTGCTACGTGAGTCTTTGACTTGTCAACTTTCGAATTATGTTTCAGTGATATCATGGGTTGTAGCGCTGCGGAAAAGTCGCCCCAACGATTCACTGGCGCTTACGCCTGAGATATTGCCCTGCATGCAGAAAACGATGGTGTGCTCCCATTTTCTGTGAAATATCTCCCCCTTATAATTGTCCCACTTGTAGTTTAGGTGACAGTAATTTCTGTGCAGCCCCTGTATTTTTCCACCCACAGGCGATACCGGGCGAGTTCGTCGACAAAGGGAGTATGTCGACTTTGCTCGAGATATCAGCATCGTGTTGGTAACATTTTTAGGACGTCGCGTATATCTCGTTGTCCGCGAGACAGCTCAGGCGCTTCATGAGGAATTCAAACAGATTCCTGTTCTCGAACGCGATGGGTTCATCAAGAGAAGGTATCGTCAAGTAGCTGAAATAGCAGAGGTCGGCTTTCTTTCTCATGCTAAATTATGTGCTTTTCATCCGAAATGCTTCAGCATGCCGCTAAATGTGAAGCGTGGCATCGTGGCGTCATGGAGGCTCGCAAATCTGAGCTGGAAGATGTACGAGCTGAACGAACGGACGTGTCAGTCTCTTCAAGTTCATGCTTAGTATCCATCTAACCTCATCCACTCCGCCGCTCGTATAGCATATCTGCTCGACTCAGGGATCTGGGATATGGTGTTGAGATCGACTATTTTGGGCCGGATCTTCCGGAGGACGAGCGCAAGTATTTCAATGTCTCTAAGCCTCTCACAGATAAAGGTACTTATTTTACACTTTCACCACCCATATACTTGAACGGTTCACAGAATGGGACCGCATCCGTCTCGGTCTGGTCGAACGCATGAACTTCCACAGGAAAGTAAGAATGCAGTCGGCTGTATACAACCCTCGTCGAAACATCCTCCGCAACCTCTACGATCAGTATGTCCGGAAGCCTGCACCCCAAAATGCACGCTTTGATCTACTCCCTCACGTGGTTGATGTCGCGAATTTCCCGCCTTTCGAAGCCATTATCAAGTCTCCAGAAGAAACAAAAATAACACCAGAGTCATTTGCAGAAGCTTTCATACAACTGCCTTCGTTTGTCCGTGGATGGAGGGACGATATCGAAGCTCAACTCGCTGCACTGATCGAGATTCCCGCGGACTTGATATACGGCGATACTCCTGGTCCATCCGCGCTGACACCACGGGACTTCCTTAGGCTAGCCTGTGCCGTGTTCTCAAAGTCGGTAGGCGGCGTCGCGATGTTTCCTGACATCATTCACCCACAAGACACTCATACTTTCAATGTCCGTTGGTATCGGACGGTTAAAGACGACCCAGACTCCATCGGCACCAAGCACTTCCGCGCACTTCCATGGTCCCTCTCTGACGCGTCCGGTAGAAGTCTCGCTAAGTTTTTTGCCCCAGCCGCATATATTGTCCGCGCATGTGGATTGGACCCTCGTACCGCAACCTGCGAAGACATGGATAAACGAAATGCTCGGCTAATCTGTAACCACTGCCCAGCGCCAGTTGAATGCCGCACCATCAGGACATGGAAATCTGCGGCAAGTATCTGAATTACTTGCAGGATGTCACCAAATTTGACGCTTCCCCGGATCAAAAGATTGTGCATGTTTCACGTCACCATCCTGACTATGATCACAAATTCGAGAAGACGCGATGGACAGTGATTGATGCCGTCCACATGGACAAGATCCAGGCCGTTGAACAATCTCTGGCTCCTTCAAGTTATGTCGAGGTATTTCCACACGTGCGTTGCACCCTATGCCAAGTTCGTGCTGGCGACGCAGTCACACCATGGGACCTGCGTCATCATCTCTTAGACGAGTGAGTCGATGCAAATTCTGAGTCGATGCAGGCCTGATGTTGAACTGTCGTAGGCACTCCTTGACATGGGACGAAGCACGAAAAGCAAACTGCCTCATCAAGGTCGGGGGCGTTCTGTCGAGACGCGTGGGGGAGGTCAGGATGCGCATCACGGGGGATCTCGTTTCTTTTGAATCTGAGTGAAACGGACCATAGTGGATAGGAAATACTGTCCGACACGCTCTTCATTGTAGGTGTCACCACATGCACAGGTGTCCCTGCTAGCAACATTTACCTCTTTTACTCACATACAGACACCGGAATTCGTTTCTTGATCTTGGTAATAGCTAAGTCGGGACCACTTGGGACCACTTCATGTTTCTATGTCTACCATATAGTAAGCACGCATAGTAATTAGCCGCAGCATGCCACCTCTCTGTATCATTCTCATTGACATCGCTTTCCTCATTCTGTGATCGCCGAATCGCGGTCCTGTGTACCAAACCCTCATGTCGATGGGTGCTGTTGCGCGTGACCCCTCATGAAGTGCCTAAGACGTACCGTGGACAGCGTGACGTCCGAGTCTGCAGAAGATGTTACGCAAGCAATCATGGGTGCCTCCTTTGTTCACGAACTTGTCTGGTATCACGGGTGGGTGGAGGAACGGACGTTGTACAGCTGACTGTGAGGACTGGTCGCTTGAGAATGAGACCGTGATCAGCTCTTCGAAGTAACATGTTACACCTACCAGATATTTCACATTTCTGATAAACATATCGTTTTGGCATGTACCACTGGGGGAAAGTCCTCGTGGGCGTTTCTCGACGACGCATACCTCGAAAAGATTCAATCTGTGGAAAGGCTTAAATCCGAAAACCTTGGGAACGACGACATATTATTTTCATTCGTGCAATGCGCCCATTGCAAAGAGCGTGTGGGAGATGACATATATGAGCTTCTACTTACGGACCATCTGGCTGAAGAGTGAGCGATCCGGAATCATTATCGGTACCATGCCACTCATCAACCTATACGCATACAGGCACTCTTTAATAATCGACGACGATGAGCTTCAAGAAGGTACCGATTATTATCGCCGGGAACAGGCATTGAAGACCGGTGTGGTGGTGAGAATGACGAAGGAGGGAGATAATGTTTCGTTCAAGTAATTACGGCATGGTAATGAGGGAATCCACTGCAAAATGCGAGTTTACGATACGTCGTCACTTCCAGCGAGTTGTGTATGCAAAGTCACTTAATGTTTGAAGCCGCTGCTGGCTACGTACGCCCAGTACCGTTTCCTGCTTGCGATGCGCCAGCTCTTCCCCATTTAATGACAATAAGGAATGTCATCGTAATCGCCAACCCAACGAATGCAGCAGAGATGAATGTGTTCTGGTAACCCATGTGGAGCCAAGGGGTGATGCCATATCCCTGCGCAGTGGCCCGTTAGTGTATACTCTGCGAAAATGTGCCGTTTGACTTACGATAGCGAACGACAACGTGTTCTGCGACGTTGGATGAGCATCGACATCGCCTCTCGGGTTTCACAAGCAAAAAGTCACTCACGCGAACGAGAATCACGGCCATCATGACCTCACCACTCATGTCTTTATACGAGTCCAGTGCGTATCCTATAGAAAGCGAGGATCCAATACCCGTCGAACACGAGATCATCCCCATGCCGATGACCAATCCCGACCAATGTATGCCCTTTGACGCACCAATGCCCCAGAGTATCAGGGACGCGGGACATAGCAGAAGCGAGGCGACCATCAGCCAGAGACGATCTTCTGGTTCTCGGATTCCGTGTGTCCGGCGGGCGTAACGGACCGCGAACCTGTCACCTACCCATCCGCTGTAGCAGGTTCTAGGAAAGATGCGATTAATGAGGAAAAGAGGTCTCCCTTCAAGCTTGAGTTGACCTACCCGATCAACATCCCGATCAATGGTCCAACATAGGCCAAGCCAACGAAGCTCGCGCGGAAGTTGTAGGGCGAGCCACTTAATATCAATGAACAAGTGGCATTGAGCACGTTATACCACACGAGACAGGTTCCATATTGAAAGCCGGCCCTACGGTGCACGAGCGGTTGGCGTTTGATGAGAGTAAACTGGTATGTACGTACCAGAACACGACAGGAAATCGCAGCAGCAGCACAGGCCGATATGCCATGGTGAAGAGCATCTTATTGGAAGCATACCGCCCATTGAACAGCTTGAGGCGTTGATAAAATATTTTGGGTATTCCTGCGAGTTCTCCTGGAACAGACGGCGACGAGGAGGAATTCCTCTCGTCCTTGTCGTCACTGCTGCTGAAATCTATGCCCTCAGACGCTTCGCTGCTAGTACGTGTAAAGTTTGTCTAAACGAGATGACTGAGCAAACTTGAAGGCCTCGCTCGGACAATATCGCGCTGCTCACCTCCTCCATGAAGAAAAACAGGACAATAAGTGACCCAAAGTTAATGATAGCTGCCCAATACATAACCCAATGCCACCCTTGGCCATCATAGATAAACTTGATAGAAAAATAAGCCGATTAAAAGAGTATTCGAGTGAGACAGCGCTCACGCCAGCGATCATAGGAGCGAAGTAGTTCGACCTGCATATTGTTTCAGTAACACACCAGGACACGTTCGTTCCGTCACTTACCCGAACAAAAACAGTGTGTATATGCCAATGTAAGTCCCTCTCTCATGAGCGAAGAACTGCAACGTTCGTCAACTTCGTAGAATGGTTCTTCCGGTATTCCACACTGACCACATCCGCAACGCTGACTTCGCAAAGACTCTCAACAGGAGTACAAAGATACCCCTGGACGATCTTGCTCGCGATCCTGTTAAAGAATACAAACAGTTTGGAAATCGAGTTGCTGCGAGGAAAATATACACAGCAAAACGTACCATTGGCCCTCTGTCTTGATGTATGGAGTCAAAAGACACATTGCCTGATTAAAAATGTTGTTACCCTGTTATCAGGAGTGGATAAAGGAAGCACCGACTGTGTTGCCAAGAACCGATAGTAGGTAAATGCCTCGTTTCCCAAAAGTCAATGCGAGGGGTTGATTTATGAGAGCTCCCCATCCAAGGACTACAGAACGATCGTGAGATGTACGAGGGATAAATTACCTGCTGATCCCAAATACTTACAAAGGAACACTGAAACAAAGGAAGGGTACTGAACAGGGTGTGCAGTCGTCGGGAAAACCACTCACTATAACCAGTACCAGCATTCAGCGTCGAGAGTGGAATACCAGTATCGTTCGCGATAGGCTGAAGAATCGAGTACAACACTGTCGTTCCAATGCCAATGGCACTGGTATCTAGAAATTGAACGACGTGTACAAGTACCTCCGTTAGAGGAAGCAGGAGATTCAACAGAAGAATGCAACGCATAGATCATAACGCAGACCATCTGGACCATCTTACGGCGCCGGCTCCAGTTAAGCGGATCGTTGACATCGTTGGAGGGCGTTGGACTGAGTACGATGGAGCTATCCTTGCCGGCGTGGATAACCGTCGACTTCTCCTGAACGTCGACTAAGTAAACGGAGCCAGGGATGATTGTATCATCAATCTCCTGCATGTTGGCAGACACCCTCTAGCTGGGACTCGAGTTATGCGAGACTAAGGGAAAGCAAGCGGTACTACCCTTCGGACCGGCACAAGATACCGACATCTTTAAAGCGAAAAAACGGGAGATAAGCGAGCTTCGAAATCCAACTTTAGGACCGCTTTAAACGCGTTGCAGACATGCTGCTTCAAGTCAAAGGCCCATCTGGTTTTCGTACATGCACTTATCAAGGACATACCTGGGTACTTGAGGCTTCGAATAGACTCGTCAAGTCGCGCAAAGGAAGAATAACAGGTTTCAAGCCCCAATTAACCATTGTCCTGGCGGTTTGATTACCCTGGAGGTCGCCTAGAGTCTCCGAGCCAGCCTCAAGAAATTTGGCCCCTGCGAGTGTTCCCTACATTGTACTCCACAACGGCCAGCTGACTGTTCCTCTGCTTCACAGGAAGTTGTTTTTGGATCGCATGAGAATGCGCAAGGCTATCGTTTCAGTTTTCGCTCCCAGGAGACCCACGTCAAAATAATACCTGGGGTTATCTAGACCGAATGAACGACTGCAGCTACGTAATACCTGGGAGATGTTCAACATGACAGTTCAGATAGATCGGCTAATATGGCATAGGCGACTGCCAGGGTGGCCGCCAACTGCCAATTCCAGCTGCAGCGACTTGTTGGCATGATGGAACCAACTTGGACGTGGCACTGGCAATTCAGTCCGTAAGTGCATGAGTTGGGTTGCAGATTCTATGATACACAGTTGTAAGTTAAAACGCATGACCTCTATGGAGTTATGCAAAGATGCGAGGGATAAAAAAAATCATCAACGAAAGCAACCATGACGAAGCCCTCTGACCGAGGCTGGAGTCTACCCCCGACCAGGCTCCCAGCATTCAGGCGGGCCGATCCGGCAAGCAGGGGAGAACCCAAACCCACCCCACTATCCAAAGGTCAGGCATTAGTACTACTAGCTACAATAAATCAAGGGTCATACCGCTCATCTCACCCTCATCGTTCCTCCTCATACGACAACGTATCCTTCCACCTCTCGGCAACAGGCTCCCCTCTAAACACCTCGTGCAACACCTCCCTCACATCCTCGACGTACACGAACCGAATACCAGTCTTGACGCTCTCTGGAACCTTGTCCTCGATATCTGATCGGTTGGCGGCGGGCGCTAGGATCGTCTTGATTCCTGCTCGGTGCGCTGCAAGGATCTTCTCCTTGAGACCGCCTACGGGAAGGACTTGTCCCACAAGTGAAATTTCACCAGTCATAGCTGTACACGGTATTCAATATTCACCCCAGCCAGTCACCCAGACGACAACCAGAAAACTCACCGATATCAGGATTAATCCTAGTCTTGGTGAACAGAGAGACGAAAGCAGATAATATAGCAGTCCCAGCACTCGGGCCTTCCTTGCCAATACTGCCCTCAGGCATGTGCACATGGATATCACGATCAGTTAAAAACTGCTCGTCGGCGGTCTTGGTGATTCCTAGTTCGTATGCGTGCGCTTTGACCCAGCTCAAACTGATTTGTGCACTTTCTTTGATAACCTCGCCGAGTTTGCCGGTCAGCTGGAGACCACCTTTGCCTGGCATGCTCTTCTCCCACACATTAGCACATTCTCGTGTGGTCACAGATCAAAGTGCTCACCGTAGCTTCAACAGGCATAACAGCTCCAGACCCATTACCCAAGTATCCCAGACCCGTGCTAACACCTGGCGGCGGTGCAAGAACATACATCCTATCCTTGTGATACACGGGAGCACCGACATAGTCTTTCAGATTCTCCGGTGTAATTCTGACATGGATATGGTCGGGAACTTGGAGTGGTTGGCGCTCTTGTGTCGTAACGGTTTTACGCTCCGTGGATTCTTGGAGCGAGGTTTCGGCGGATGAGGTTTGGCTTGGTTCGTTAGATTGGGGCTCTTGAGATTCTACAGTGCTGGGATTAGTGCCGGTTGCGCTGGGGGTTGCTGCAGCGGGTTCGGGGAAGACGTCCTCGCCAAGTTCCAGGATAAGCTTGAGCGCTGCTTTCCGGTAGATCTACGAGCGACAGCATGGCATGTTTAGCATGGCACACACAGAAATGTCAGGTCGCAGGCGCACCTTATCAATGTGCTTTTTCAAATTCCGCACACCACTCTCGCGGCAGTAATACTTGATGAGCATGTCAACGGCTGAAGGATCGAGAAGGATGTCGACATCTTTGAGACCTGATGCTTCTTTTGCTTGGGGACCCAGGTATTTCTCCGCAATGACAGATTTCTCCTCCGAGACGTAGCCACTAACTTCGAGGACCTCCATTCGGTCGAGAAGGGGAGCGGGTATAGTATCGAGGTTGTTCGCTGTAACGGATCCCTCAGCTTCGAGTTCTATGTAACTACACCCCTCTGTACTCACCCGTGCAGACGAATAGAACGCGAGACAGATCGACTGGGACATCCATACTACACATCCCCAACTCAGTCAGTTCCCTCAGGTCCCAAGATACCCAAACGACACTCACTAATGATCCAAGAACCCGTTATTCTGCTCAGGATCCAACATCTCCAACAACGCACTCGCCGGATCACCATTAATCCCCCTCCCAATCTTATCAACTTCATCGATCAGCACCAACGGATTCTCCGTCCCAACCCTCTTCAACGCCTGTATAATCTTCCCAGGGAGTGCACCGACATACGTCCTCCGATGACCCTTGATCTCCGCAACGTCGGTCAAACCACCGACAGAAAAGCGGAAGAATTGTCTGTCCAATGCACGCGCGATGGATTTTCCGATGGAGGTTTTGCCGACTCCTGGAGGCCCGACGAGACAGATGATTTTGCCTTCAACGGTTCCCCGTAGTTTACCAACGGCGAGGAATTCGAGGATGCGGTCTTTGATATCTTTGAGGCCGTAGTGGTCTTCGTCGAGGACTGTCTGGGCATGCGTGATGGAGTAATTCTCCGTAGAATGTTGACCCCATGGAATCTGTGAATAAATGTCAACACCGTTTCGCGGGAATGAAACGAGACAAACCTGGGTAAGCCACTCTAGATAATTGCGCGTCACGTTCGCCTCCGAAGCCGCAGGTTCCAAGCCCATAAGTTTGTTGAGTTCCTCATCAAAGACCTTCCTAACACCTTCCGGCATCTTCAACGCTGCAGCCCGCTCTTTAAACTTTTCAATAAGCTTGTCCTTGCCATCCGATTCCATGCCAAGTTCCTTCTTGATGCCTTTTAGTTGCTCCATGAGGTAATACTCTCGCTGTCTCTTAGCAATCTTGCTATCGACATCCCGAGAGAGTTTGCTCTGCAACTGCGCATTGATAAGTTCTTTCTTGAGTACTAAAAGGGCTTTCCGGAGACGGTCCTCGACTGTCAGACTTTCCAAGACGTCCTGCAGTTCCCCAACTTCACCGCTGGACACGGCCGCTGCAAAATCTGCGAGCTTGTCGGGCTCGTCGAAGACGTTAGAGGCGACCTGATTGATCGAGAAGTTGGTAATTTGATCGCGGAAGAGTGGGTTGAGCTGGGCGATGTCCTTGAACACGGTGACTATCTCAGACATGAAGGCGCGGATGTACTGGTCATCTTTGTTGTATGGCTCCGTGACGAGGTTGTCGACTTGGACAATCGAGATGGCGTGTTTGTGCAAGAATGATGTCTGTACCGGACCTGTGTCACACTCCCGTGAGTACGAATCACAAAATGCTCGTATGAGAATTGTTTACCAGGGGGCATTTGCGCAACTCCACCTTCTACAGCTTCGGGCGACGGCGACGATGGAGGAGTATCTGGGGGAGTGACCGTCTGCGCATCTTCCGGTTCAACGTTCGCAACCGAGGGATGTTCGCCAGCCTTGAGCAACTCCGTCATCTTTATCCGCCTGTGTGGATACAAGACAGCAGTGAGACCTTCTTCTTTGTCATTGCCTGAACCAGTATTGGCCGCAAACACGCTCGTGATCTGGGCGAAAACGCCGACGGGATGTACAGAGTTGATATCGGTGATAACGTCGCTATCCGTGTTCTCATCTTTGAGAAGGAAAGCACCAAGGTAGGGTTGACCGCGCTTCATCATTTCCTTGATGGCAGCGACGACAGCGGGGTTGCGAACGACAACGGCTTTATAGAAGCCAGGGAAGAGGGGACGTCGGGCGATAGGAAGGGCAAGAACCTGAGGATATACTTCCGGAACGGATTGTTTCGCTATTGAACTGGGTGTGGGAGTTCGTTCGGGAGGGGGTGGTGGTGGATCGGAACCGTCGCTGCTATCTCCGCTGGACGAAGACGACGGAGGAGGTGAGCCAGCTGAGGACCCACCCGGGTTCTCGTCCTCCGAGCTTTCCAAGCGTACTTGGTCGCTGCCCCTTTCGCCTTTCGACTCCGCTGCCTCCTCCTCTGGCTCCTCGGCTAGATCAGTTGGGTCATCTGACTTACTGTTCGACCAGCGTGGGTGGTAGAGTAATGGTGAAGATTTCGCAGATGTGAGTCTGGAGGAAGTGAATGACCTCTGGTTAACTAATGCCTTCGCAATTAGGGAACCTGGTGGGTGTGGGGGTCGAAAGGGAGTCGCGTGCAGCGCTGTTGCACGTCTGGAGGCTAATTGGCGCGCATGAGACGCGACACCAGCCCAAGAACTGTGTGCGAAGACCATTAGCAGGCAGAGATCCTCCTCGCCCAGAACCAGTCGTTGTGGTCAGTGAATAAGGAGCGTTGAAGTCGTAGCTTGAGACTTTGTAAACTGTTGAAAAATGCCACCACGGAGCAAATCCCGTTCCCGCAACTAGCGGCTGACTAATAATGCAATTTTTCGACGGATTTATGCATAATTTATACCCGAATCCCGACATAGGACCCGGCCGAACGAGTGATGGCCTTGGCACCTCCTCGTACTTATCTTGCACAAGACCAAGTACTACTAAAAACCAAGGCAAGTACTTTTGGGATATTATTATAGACATGCAACAACAAAGTTATCGTTTATAGGATGGCAGAAATCCACGATCAGTTCGACACCATCCTGATCCTCGATTTCGGATCGCAGGTCGGGATCTTTCAATCTTTCTTGCTTGACCATGCCTCCAATCTTGTCTCCCACTTCCATCCAATCCACAGTACAGCCATCTAATAACAAGGAGATGTCGTGAGCTCAATGTCTACGCGGAGCTGATGCCTTGTACGACATACCTTAAAGACCTTCACTTCAAACCGAAAGGTATCAATCAATCTCCTGATCCAGTGACCACGTTCAGGATGCTTACGTGAAACGTCGTGGCAGGTATCATTTTCTCGGGCTCGCCGTACTCAGTGTACGACGCGGATGCACCGCACGCCGATCCCGCAATATTCGAGCTTGGCGTCCCGATTCTCGGCATTTGCTATGGCTTACAGGTTTGCATCCATGTGCCAGTACACCAAGCCTAAATGGTTTACATATTGCGACTGTGGTATTCTTTTTGGTAGGAACTAGCGTGGAACCTAAAAGGTGAAGTTGCAGGATGCGATCATCGCGAGTACGGCCATGCTTCCGTCCAGATTAGCCGCTCCGGCGAGGGCTCCGTCGATGCACTGTTCGAGGGTCTCGGTGACGAGATGCAGGTATAGTTTCCTTATTCTTCATCTACTCAAACTTCTGATTACACTCTACCGCTATACAGGTGTGGATGTCTCACGGAGACCAACTTCACAGTCTACCACCCGATTTTCACGTCATCGGACGAACGCAAACCGCCCCCTTCGCTGCCATCGCGCATAATTCAAAACCACTCTATGGAATCCAATTCCACCCTGAAGTCACTCATAGTCCTAAAGGCAAAGAAGTTATCTCGCAGTTTGTGATCAAGATCTGCAGATGTCGGACGAACTGGACGATGGTGAATCACGGTTTTTTTCGTGATTTCAATCATAGGCGCTAATACTACTTTCAGGAAGAGTTCATTGGGAAGGAGATTGCAAGGATAAGAGAGATCTGTGGACCCAAAGGACGCGTCATCGGTGCAGTCAGCGGAGGAGTCGACAGTACCGTAGCAGCCAAGCTCATGCACGAAGCTATTGGTGACCGGTACGCACCCACCACTCACGCAGCCTCCTAGATGATTCCGCTTACATATCCCCACCCACAGCTTCCACGCTATCATGGTCGACAACGGTGTCCTCCGTCTCAACGAAGGAAAACAAGTCAACGAAATGCTCAACAAGGACCTGGGTGTTAGCCTCACCGTCGTCGACGCGTCCGATCTCTTTCTCTCCCGTCTCGAGGGCGTCGAGGACCCAGAACAGAAACGCAAGATCATCGGAAACACCTTTATCAACGTCTTCGAAGAAGAAGCTGCCAAAATAGAGGCTGCAGCTGAGGAAGAGGAGAAGCAAGGCGGCGACGCCAAGGGCAGAGTCGAGTGGTTGTTACAGGGTACGCTCTACCCGGACGTCATCGAGAGTATCAGCTTCAAGGGTCCGAGCGCGACTATCAAGACGCATCATAACGTTGGAGGGTTGTTGAAGGACATGAAGCTGAAACTTATTGAGCCGCTGCGAGAACTGTTCAAGGGTAAGTTGCGCGGCACGTTCGATATATGAAGCCTCGCTAACTCTATTTGTAGACGAAGTCCGGATACTCGGTCGTCTGTTGTCCATACCTGCCTCTCTTGTCCAGCGTCATCCATTCCCGGGACCTGGTCTCGCTATCCGTATCCTCGGCCCCGTCACCCGCGAACAAGTAAAGATCCTGCAACAAGCCGACAACATTTTCATCGAAGAGATCCGAAAGGCCGATCTCTACAACCAGATCAGCCAAGCGTTTGCTGTCCTGCTTCCCGTAAAAGCTGTCGGAGTAATGGGCGATAAGCGGACGTATGAACAGGTGCGTTGTCAACGATCTGATGTTGCATGCGTGCTAATGCTAGTCTCTACCAAGGTGATTGCGCTTCGTGCGGTACAGTCTGAAGATTTCATGACCGCCGATTGGTATGGTTACTTGGTCCTTGTCTCCCGTGATTTTCTTAACCCTCAATGGTAGGTACGTCTTCCCCGCAGACGTCTTGAAACGGATATCCTCCCGGATCACCAACGAAGTGAACGGCGTCAATCGTGTCACGTACGACATATCCTCCAAGCCACCCGCTACTGTCGAATGGCTTTGAAGACAGATCGTTCGCTCTTTCACTCAACCTCGTGTACTACTATAGGAGAGACAGAGTAGTGTCTAGAAGAACTAGAGCTAAGGACAGAACATCTAACAACCGGGACAAAATGGAGGAGTTATTCAGCGCCGATATATCTCTTGGCCAGTAGCTAGAGGCAGCGGAAACAAATACATAGGAGAGTAACATCCAGCCATGGCTCGGCACCGTAGGCTGTACAGAGGGAGGTACATAAATAAAAACCTCAGTAGAAGAGGATTTTCAGATTCACTGCAAGCGGGCGAAATACTGGGCTCGTGTGTGTGAAGCGTCACACAAATATCGAGTCTGTTCTGACATCCCAGGAATCAGCTCGACTCCAAGTAGCGTACCGCGCGTCGTCAGGACTGCTTGGGGCCAAGACTCGGCGGGCTCTGCTCTTGCAAACCAAGTTGGGAGTGGATTCGGAAAAATGACAGTACTAGGGAACTACTAGGGAATACTGATCGAGTAATACTGGAGCCCATGGGTCAGATTACGACGAACACGTTCAACATTAATATTGACAAGATGATGCACCATAGCTAAGTACTATGCCCCGTGCACCTATCCAGACTCAACAACGTGCCAGGTCAGGTTGTCACCGCGTCTTCTTAAAAGAAACCGCATTTCCCCTTTTCGTCATAAAGACCTTGGTCACGGCCTGCGTTACACTGGGTTCAGAGTAGAAGTAGTGAACACCTTCTATCAGCGGAGTTTGCTCGATACGGTGTCTGTACACGTGTGAATAAACACAACCAAGAAAATGGCACGGCGATGCTTACATGTGCAAGAGATGTTGCTCCAACTCAAAGGGGGGGCGTATTTGATCTTTCTTCATCTCACAGAGAGAGCATTCTCCAGGATCACAGGACGGCAGCAAGAATCTTGGCGCACCGACATAACGCTGACACAGGGCGCAACAGACCTCTGAGGTACAACTGCGTGGAACGGGTTCTTCCAACGCTTCAACCATGGGCACGAGGGTGTCGGCGAGAACTTCCCAACATTGTTCCTCCTCCGTTGGATCGGACGGCATCCGATCAACATGCCAGCGGATATGACGAAGTTATTCGATCATGAGCGCAGCAAACATCGTGAACTTGGCGGGCAACTCACCGCGTTTTTCCACGTGTAAACTCCCATCGTTTTCGAGCCGTGATTGCACTGTGTACATATCAACCGAGGGTTTCGCCGGTCCATATCATCCACCGTCGCAGTCTGCGGGTCCAAACCACACAGTCGAACTACACGTGAAGCTCCGCAGAACAGCTCCACGATCCTATTTCCACGATTGTCCAACAGCGACCACACTCCCATAGGTTTGCTGTAGAACATGGCAGTGGGCCCTGCGAGATGGTGGGCGAAGACTGGGTGAGCCAAAAGATCAGGATATACAAGAAGCCCTCCGCGCCGTGATCCCGACTTCACTTCAAACACGGCACTGGCCAGTTTGAGGCGTCTCACATCGGTCTTGTACTCTTGCTCCTGGTGGCCGTCGGTAGATTCTTCTGCAGTTGGGGAATTGGCAGGAATATTGACAAGAGACGCGAGCTGCGCCTCAGCACGAGCCTTCCATTCCTCGGTCAGTGTAGGGAGTTGATCGAAAGCAGGCTTGAATGTCGCCTTGTCCACTTTTACATTCTCCGGGAGCTTAATGATCGTGTCGAAAGGTACAAATTTAGCCACGTCATCTAGAGATGGAAGTAAGTCCACGACTGCACCAGTGGGTGCAGGGTTTTCGACGTAGTCATAGTAGAGGATGGTCAGGAGATTCCGACGGGGATGATACACTTCTGTCTCCATCCTTTCTTGTCTCAGGTCATTCATCAGTTTTATCAGTTTCGGGCGGAAGTTTTGCCATTCTGGAGATGCCACGGTCAATCAAAAGACGATGAAATAACCGACATAAATGATACCTCTTTCCGTGAGCTGCTTTGGGCTTTTAAAAATAGCATCTTGTCCTAACGTAATGGCGCCGTGACCAAAGTAGTCGATCTCGGTCTCATACCCAATGTCCTTCAGGCGAGACATTATGCTGTGAAAGTATTGTGTGCGACCTTCAGCAGTCGTCGTGAAACCACGGACCTTTCTTGCCGCGCAGCCTGTGCTTTCATCAGTTCACACTGGCGTGCAGCGTCGACGCGATCGAGCCATGCTTCACATTCTCTAGCGTGCTGTGAATGAGATAAAATTGTCAGTTTTCGACCAGACAGTAAGGAGAGATAAACCTCGTTGATATCGGACACCAAATTTAACCTCTGTGATATAAATTCGTCCCTCTTGTAGATGGAAAGTTTATTGTACTCTTCGACTAAGATATCATGTTGCTTGGTATCTACAACGCATTCCAAGGGTCCTTGGAGGTGTTAACAGTGAACACTAGTCACAGGGTGCCTGAGAGGAGATTTACCTACCTGGATTAGTTTTCAACGCTTCCGTGGGAAACACAGCCAGGGGGACCCTGATATCCGGGGAACGCAGCCTATTGCGCAATGACGTTGTGAACATCAAATATGCAGAAAATAGAAACATACCATCTCTTTCTGCATCCCAGACAATAACGCCGACGTAACCGCCAGTAAGCCGTGCGTGCAATTCTCCCGCAGTTCTATGTTAATTTGTCAGGACGAATATACCCAGAAAAACAGCACTTACGTGGCAATGTGGATAAAACACCAAGTTTGCGTACTGTGGCTCGCTCAAGTCAGACGGGCAGTCGGGGAAATCATGTTCTATCTGCCTCCGTGCTGCTACCCAGACGAAGGCTAAAGACTTCTGCATGAGAAATTGCCTGAATGCCTTGGTCGTACGTGCCAAATTAAGGAGGTCCAAGGGGCGCAAAAAAGTGAATATCTATCGGACTTAGTCAGTACGAGGCTGGGAGATAGATTACATGGCGTACATGAAACAAAACGTCGAGATTCAGCTCGGGTAACATCTCGAGCTTGCCACGCCGTCTCGATTTGCTGGAGGTCCCTTCATTCTGAATACCCTTCGCGTGAGTACCCTTCGAGCGCTTTTTGGGTGGCTCAGGGGTATCTTCAAACTCGTCTGACACGTCTTCATTCAAGGTCTCCTCTGGCGACGGGCGCTCTTCGACAACGTTAGGATGGAGCTTGTTCGACATCGAGCGGGTTTTCACCATGTTTAGTGAAATCGTTTGAAACAGTGAACACTGTGAACGTGCGACAGAATGATTTGATAAGGTTAAGGTTAATTGTTTTTAAATAAATCCATTTATTTATGTAAATACCTATGTAAACTATTATTAGTATACTGTCAATGAGTTGCACTGTCACTCCGATACACTCCAAAGCAACCTTTCATAGTCACTCAAAGCTCTCTGCTAATTATGCCGAGGGTACTAGTATATGATAGGGATTGTCGGAACTTCTATTGAGTAGGACGTGTTGACCTCGAGGCGACTTCCGCGCATTCAACCTGGGTCTCATCAATTCACGCCAACAATACCGAAACAGCCAAGATTTACTTACGCAGCGAGTATGGAGTTCACGTATGCTATAACAGCATCGACGGTCACTGGAAGTCGAGCGGTTGGAAGTCGTTCGAGGCATACCAACACAAACTCTTGCCCAAAATTACGCCAGGAGAAGGCGTCGAGGACCCAGACAAAACGGAAGGCCATCGGAAACACCTTTATCAACGTCTTCAAAGAAGAAGAAGCCAGGATAGAGGCTGCAGCCGAGGAAGCGGAGAAGCAGGCGACGCCAAGGGCAGAGTCGAGTGGTTGTTGCAAGTACGCTCTACTCAGACGTCATTGAGAGCATCAGCTTCAAGGGACCGTCGGACCGAGCGCGCCTATCAAGACGCATCATAACGTTGGAAGGTTATTGAAGGACATGAAATTGAAACTTATTGAGCCTCTGCGAGAGCTATTCAGGGGTGAGTTGTGCGGCATGTTCGCCATACGAACTCTCGCCAATTCTATTTTGTAGACAAAGTCCGGATACTCGGTCGTCTGTTGTCCATACCTGCTCCTCTTGTCCAGCGTCATACATCCCCGGGGCCTGGTCTCGCTATCCGTATCATCGGTCCCGTCACCCGCGAACAAGCGGGGATCCTGCAACAGGCCGGCAACATCTTCATCGAAGAGGTCCGAAACGCCAATATTTACAGTCAGGTCAGCCAAGCGTTTGCTGTCCTGCTCCCCGTAAACGCTGTCGGAGTAATGGGCGGCAAACGAACATACGAACAGGTGCGTTTTCGACGTTCTGATGTTGCATGCGGACTAATGCTAGTCTTTGCCAAGGTGGTTGCGCTTCGTGCGGTACAGTCTGAAGATTTCATGACGCAGATCGGTATGGTTGCTTGGTCCTTGTCGCCCGTGATTTTCTTGACTCTCAATGGTAGGTACGTCTTCCCTGCCGACGTCTTGAAGTGGGTATCCTCCCGGATCACCAACGAGTGAACGACGTCAACCGTGTCACGTACGACATATCCTCCGAGCCACTGGTGGGTTTAAGTGGTCCTCGCCGTCAGCGTATCGACAACCGGGACAAAATGGAGGAATTATTCATACGACAAACTCAGAATCTACGTTTTCATCAGTAGCGTAAAATGAAGGACACAAGCCCCCTTAGACCCGAAGTGTCGCACAACTTATCGAACCTGTTCTGACATCTCGGGGATTGGTCAAGAGACGTGCTCTTGTAAACCAAGCCAGTTAGAAGTGGATTCAGACAAATGAGAAACTACTAGGGAGTTGCTAGCGAGTACTGATCGAGAATACAATGAAGCGTTCGAAATTAACAAAATGAACGTTAGATAAATATGTCCTATGTCCCGCAGCATGCACCTATTACCTATCCAGACATAAGGATGTCAGGTAACGTGCAAGCCCAGGCTGTCACTGTGCCTTCTCCGCCTTGAAAGAAACCGCATCTCCATTTTTCGTCATGAAGACTTTGGACACGGGCTTCGCTATACTGGGTTCGGCGTGAACGTAATGAACACCTTCTATCAGCAGAGTCCGCCCCGTATAGTGTCTGTACACGTGTGAATCACAAAGTCAAAACGCAACCAAAAACGGCACGGTGATGCTCACGTGTTGATGAGGTGTTCCTCCAACTCACAGGGGGGACCTTCTTCCTCCATCTCATCTTCCTCCGAGTCAAACTCAGAGACGGAACATTCTTCAAAATGACGACGCCGCGGCAGCGAGAATCTTGGCGCGCCGACATGGCGACGTCGACACATCGCACAACAGACTTCCAAGGTACAACTGGGTGGAACGAAAACGGTGGGTTCTTCCAATGCCTCAACCATGGGCACAAGGTTGTCGGCGAGAACTTCCCAATGTTGTTCTTCCTCCGTTAGATCGGACGGCATCTGATCAACATGCCAGCGGATATGCTGAAGCTATTCGACCATGAGCGTCGCAAACATCGTGAACTTGCCAGGCAACTCACCGCGTTTTTCCACGTGTAAACTCCCACCGTTTGCTCACCGTGATCGCACTGTGTACATATCAACCGAGGGTTTCGTCGGTCCATATCATCCACCGTCGCTGTGTGCGGGTCCAAACCACACAGTCGAACCACGTGTGAAGCTCCACGCAACAGCTCCACGACCCTATTTCCACGACTGTCTATCAGCGACCACACTCGCAGAGCTTTGCCGTGCCGTCTGAAATGGCCGTCAAAGACTGGGTGAGCCATAATATCAGGATATGTAAGAAGTTCTCCGCGCGATGATCCCAATTTCACTTCAAACACGGCACTGGCCAGTTTGAGGCGTTCAACACTGGACTTGCGTTCTTGCTCCTGGTTGCTGTCGGTAGATTCTTCTGCAGCTGGGAGGTTGGTAGGAATAGTGACAAGAGAGGCGAGCTGCGCCTCAGCACGAGCCTTCCATTCCCCAGTCAGTGTAGGGAGTTGATCGAAAGCAGGCTTGAATGTCGCCTTGTCCACGTTTACATCCGCCGGGAGTTTCACGATCGTGTAGAAAGGTACGAAGTTGACGACGTCATGCAGAGATGGAAGTAAGTCCGCGAATGCAGCGATGGGTGCATGGTTTCGCCGGTAGTCATTGTAGAGGATGGTCAGGAGATTTCGACGAGCATTATGCACTTCTATTTTCATCCTTTTTTGTCTCATCCCATCCATTATTTGGATTAGTCTTGGGAGGACGTATTGCCATTCTGAAGATGTCACGGTCAATCAAAAGACGAGGAAGCAACCGACATAGATGATACCTCTTTCCGTGAGCTGCTTCGAGCTTTTAAAAATAGGATCTTGCTTTAACTCCGCGGCGTCTTTACTAAAGTAGTTGATCTCGGGCTCGTACCCGATGTCCTTCAGGCGAGAAATTATGCTGTGGAAGTATTATGTGTTGTCTTCAAAAGTAGCCGTGAAACCTCGGACCTTTCTTGCCGCACAACCTGTGCTGCATACAGTTCATGCGAGCGTACAGCGTTGACGCGTTCGAGCCATTGTCGACATTCTCCAGCATGCTGTGAATGAGATAAAATCGTCAGTTTTCGACCAGACAGGGAGGAGAGATGGACCTCGTTGATATCAGACACCATTCTTTTCTTCTGGGCTACAAATTCGTCCCTCTTGTCGATGGAAATTTTATCGTACTCTTCGACTAATTTATCGTGTTGTTTGATATCTACAACCCATTCCACGCGTCCTTGGAGGTGTTAACACTATACTCACAGGGTGCCCGAGGGGAGATTCACCTACCTGGACCAATATTCAGGAATTCCATGGGAGACACATTCATGGGGACCCTCCCGCCCGGGCGGCGCAGGCTATTGCGCAATGATGTTGTGAACATCAAATATGCATAAAATAGAAACATACCATTTCTTTCTGCATTCCAGACAATAACGCCGACGCAACTGCCAGTGAATCGTATGTGCAAGTCTCCAGCAGTTCTGTATTGTCGTGTCAGGACGGATATACCCAGCAATATGATAGCACTCACGTGGCAATGCGGATCAAAGGCCAAGTTTGCGTACTGTGGCTCGCTCAGGTCAGGCGGGCAGTCAGGGAGATCATGTTCTGTCTGCCTCCGTGCTGCTTCCCAGACAGGTGCTGAAGACTTCTGCATGAGAAGTCGCCTGAATGCCTTGGTCGTACGTGCCAAATTAAGGAGGTCCATGGGGAGCAAAAAAGTGAATATCTATCAGATCTGGTCAGTAATGCGAGGCTGGGAGATATAGATTATACGGCGAACATGTAACAAAACGTCGAGATTCAGCTCGGGAAGCATCCAAAGCTTGCCGTGTCGTTCCGGTTCGCTGGAGGTCCCTTTAAGCCGAGTACCCTTCGAGTGCTTGTTAGTTGGCTCAGGGGCAACTTTGAACTCGTCCGACACATCTTCGTTCTCTGACGACGAGTGCTTCTCGGCAACGTTAAGATGGAGCTTTTTCGACGCCGAGCTGGTTTGTGACATATCGAGTGAAACGTCGAAACAGTGAACAAGATTGAGGTGGTTAGAAGGAAGACAAATAGTATTTGGACCCCTAATATTCAGGAGCCACAGAGTCATTTGACGAGTTGAAATTTTTAAGTCCATTTACAAATATAAATTATTATTAACCCCTCACATCATCCGACACTCGCTCCAGAGCATGGCTTTCATAGTCACTCAAAGCTCCCTGCCAATTATGTCGAGGGTACTAGTATATGGTAGGAATCGTCGGAACCTCTATTTGAGTAGGACAATCTCGAGGCGACTTCCGCGTATTCAACCTGGGTTTCGTCAATTCACGCCAACAATACCGAAACAGCCAAGATTTACTCACACAGCGAGCATCGAGTTCACGTATGCTATAACAAGATCGACGGTCAGTCGGGTGGTTGCAAGTCGTCCAACGCACACAAACACAAACTCACACTTGCCCAAAATTATGCCAGGAGCAGCAGTCAGGTACTGCCCGAGTAGACGGTCCTGTATGGAATACTGAAGACGCACGTTAACTATGCATCTGCATATATCTGACAGGATTCCGAATGGGCAAACGTACGAGGAGCACCACAGCCAGGGCATTGATGCTATACAGTAGGTGAGATATCTCTTCGTCGAACAACCCGCGCAGAGACTCACAACGACAGCAAGCCCATCTGTATGAACACGAAATTCAAGCGCTTGATGATGTTTCCTTTCCTGTAACAATACGTGAGAATCATGGGATGAGATGAGGGGAGGATAGGGTGTGCGCACCGAACGATTCCGGTCCTCGCCGGTCGCAGATAATAATATACGGAGGACGTGATGATGGCGTCGCAGATTGCGCTGGATAATGCGGACCATGACGTGAACTAAATAACTTTGTCAACCCAAAGCACGTCGACGATAGCAGCGTGACATCTGCTGCTCAGCGCACCCTAGAATCAGAGAGAACACTGAACGTCGGGGTGCGAATTCTGTTCGAAACGCATGAGTCACCCAAAGGAAAAGCACAGGTGCGGACAGTAGCGCTCACATCTCGTCCATGAGCACTGCGATGGAAACCACCTACTAATCAATTCTGAGTAGAAGATACAGATGGAAAGCAACGAACCCGATCCGAGCACTGATAAAATATCCCATAAGTCCAACACATTGGATAAAGCACGCGTTCATAAACTCACCAAGTTGACCAATCGAAGACACCATCTATAAAACGTAGTTTCAGCCTGTGTCCAGGAAGATATAAAAAAGCATACCACTCCAAGTGTGATAACTCTGTTGTAACCACTGACTGCAAGGCGAATGTTATGAGTGGCGACAAGACATCAGCGCATCACCCACTTATCCAGACTCTGTGGGCATAAAATCTGTCAAGGGCCGAATGAAAATACGTCAACACACCAAGGGATCTAGGACGTACATCTGGACCAGGAACGCGATCCAAAACTTTGAAACGATCAGTTATTACATGCCAGAGAATCGCAGCACAACTCACGATGATGCAGACCGAACCCTTCAGGAAACGCCTTTGATATGTTACCAACCCCAAGAGCGACCATCATAAGCTCACCATCAACGACCTAGTGCACAATGCAACTACCTCTGTAAGAAATCGCTAAAGATATCTCAGACATGCACCCTGGAAGGTAGAGTAGACAACTCGGGGAGGTACTCCTACGACATTGGATGAACAAATTATAGAGAGTCGTTGTTGACAGGCACGTGTGAGCGCTATCGAGGATGCTGTTTGAAGTCAAACAGTCAGGAGGTGGCCACGACAACGAGCTAAAACTGTCGACACACAAAACGATGAACACCTTCGACCGGCGGAATTTCACAGTGAGCGAGATCAAAGGATTTTCCGCAATAAAGTGAGGCTCACCAGCATTTTGACGAGGATTTTGTCGCTTGGGAACGTTCGTACGTAGTATATGAACTGTCCGATGGTAACACCATATGCACTAGGATGAGATCAGGCGATTTTTAGCAGCAGCAGCAACTATGATAGACGCACGCGATCGCGATCGTGAAACCTGCGAGCAGGTAACGAATCAGACTCACACTGGCAGGGACGCATACTAGTGCATATACCTATGTACGTAGGACCCCACACCAACGCGAAGGACGTGGACATCGCTGGGACATGCAAGGAAGAAACATTCGGAGGCAGTGGTGCTAAAGAAAGGAGACTTTATTGAGACTAGCCGGAGCAAGTTTATTTGGGCACGGTGACTCAGGCGGCGGCCGTCCACTGGTGCGGCCTGTAGGGGTGACGGCACCGTGATGCTTGATTCGTTGCCAGTTGAAGGCTGTGAGCTAGTGCTGTGAGCATGTTTTACATACACAATTTTAGTACACCTGAGTTCGCCCAAAAAGGATTGCGCACGGTTGGCATTTGTCCGAGTCTCCATCATGATGCATGATAGCCTATGATAGCCCAATGATTCCCATGCACAGAGCTGGGAATCCGCGAACGTTCCAACTGGGCTGATCCTCCGAGGGGCATGATCCAAGGGCCGTCACTGTTGAGTCTCAACCAACCTTACGCTTGAACCTACGATCTATGATACGTACCCCCACCCTCGAATAACGCATCCATACAAGCCGCGGGCAGGACTTCTCCCCGCCACCCCCTGCTCCGAGTCTCACGGCGTAGGTGCGAGAAAGCTTTATGGTTCTAAAGAACGCACATTCACTTGAATGGTTCATATCATACGTCACCACGGTGGCTAGATGCGGCAGGCAAATACATGTGCTGGAAGTACCCAGAGTAGGGATTCAGACGTGGCAGGAATCGTGACCGGTATTCAACGTGTCCCTTAAGTTTATACCAGGACCTAGGACT
>KN819396.1:116198-128442 GCA_000827475.1 Paxillus involutus ATCC 200175
TTGAACTAATTGTCAGCACTTCCGAGGGCAACACATTCAGAAGGTTGGGAATTTTGGACCCTAGGGAGTGCAGGCTATTGCGAAATGATATCGTGAACATCAAATATCCAGAAAACAATAACATACCATCTCTTTCTGCATCCCAGACAATAACGCAACCGCAACCGCCAGTAAATCTTCCGTGCAATTCTCCCGCAGTTCTGTGTTAATGTGTCAGGACGAAGATACCCAGTAATATAGCACTTACTAGTACGTGGCAATGCGGATAAAAGGCCAAGTTTGCGTACTGTGGCTCGCTCAAGTCAGGCGGGCAATCAGGGAAATCCTGTTCTGTCTGCTTCCGTGCTGCTGCCCAGACAAACGCTAAAGACTTCCGCATGAGAAGTCGCCTGAATGCCTTGGTCGTACGTGCCAAATTAAGGAGGTCCATGGGGCGCAAAAAAGTGAATATCTATCGGTTCTGGTCAGCACGAGACTGGAAGATAGATTACACGACGAACATGAAACAAAACGTCGAGATTCAGCTCGGGCAACATCTCGAGCTTGCCGTGCCGTTTTGATTTGCTGGAGGTTCCTTCAGTCCGGCTACCCTTCGCGTGAGCACCCTTCGAGCGCTTTTTGGGGGGCTCAGGGGCAGCTTCGAACTCGTCAGACACGTCTTCGTTCTCCTCTGACGACGAGCACTTCTTGACAACGTTGGGATTGAGCTTCTTCGACGCCGAGCGAGTTTGTATCATGTTTGGAGAGATATTGGAACAGTGGACAAGATTGAGGCGGACGTGCGGAAGGTATTAATCTTGGGCCCATTGAACTTGAGTCCAAGGATTTGATAAGGTAAAGGTTAAATGTTTTTAAATAAATAAGTCCACTTACATATTATAAACTATTATTATATGCCTCGATGCACAAACCGTAAAGTTCAACAGCTTCATCAGAAATCGAATCATAGTTGTAAAGTAGCTCACAAGCAAGCTTCTTGGCGCCAAACGCCGCACCTTCGTTTCAGTTTTAGAAAAGCAAAAGCAAAAGTGAGGCAGATCGAACACAGATGAGGGCCAAGTTGAGGTTTGTTTGGCAGAGCCTTTGGATCCAAACAACGGTCGTGACACAGACCTGTCCAGACCAGTTTCGTGTCTCAATTAATTTCTTACTATATCATCGTTTCAACGCTACGCCACCCCGCACCCTGTACCAGCAAAGATATTGTTGATCCTGTTCTCAACGTCCAAACAAATAAATTCAACATGGATCTCACTGTGGAGGATGAAAAGACACGATACGAGCCCGATGTAGAGAAGGAGGACGAAACGCAACCTGACCCCGACGAGGAACTCATGTTAGACAGAGGGAACGGGAGAGTCTGGCTAGTCAAAGTAAGTGCTAGCCAACCGCCTCAGAAGAGGAGTGCCGAGACCCAACTGGATGGCGTTGCCCCACTTCCACTCTCCTTGTCCGAACAGCGTTTTCCTCCCTGACCAATAACATTCTCATGCTCAATTTTTGAAGATACCGAAACACTTGATGGCTAGATGGGCAGCTATTGACAAGGAGGACGTTCACCTCGCTACGATCCGTATCTATCAAAACTCTGTTAGCGCCTCGGGACGATCACCGCGCATTTTCCTCTTCCTGCCTCCGGACCCAAATGACCCAACACCACGCGCACCGGAGCTACCCAGTTTTCCACCAGACGCAGCATACATACCCGCTGGAGAGGGTGGCATTCATGTGGATAGATACGAACTGGACATGGTTAATGAAGCCGTGGAAAACCAGCTCGTAGTTGCTGAACGTCCTAAAGATCCTGTCCCTCCTACATCTGGCACGGCTGCCGCGCATACATACAATCCGCGCTCACGAACGACAATCTTGACGGGCCGCATCAAGCATGAGTGTAACCTACGACCACTATTCAACGAATCGTACAGGCGACAAATGCGCGAAAGATCTCGCGCATACAATACTCCAAAGAGACAAATTCGCATGATCGAAGAAGCAGGTCTCAGTGGTGGACGTGGTGGAATCAACAGACTGAGCAGTGGTGTTGCCACTGGCTCATTCGCGGATATGATCGTCAGTTTCCGCTTGTGTCATTTATGCCCGGGACACCCGACTCACAACTAGTGGCAGAAAACCAAACAAAAGCCCGCAAAAGGCACGTTCGAGCGTATGGCTCGTATGCCGCGGAACCAGTTGCTGGATTTGCTCTTCCAGCTTTTCCGCGAGCAGACGCGCTGGAGCTTTAAACCTCTGAGGGAACGCACACAACAGCCAGAGATTTATCTCAAGGAGGTACTCAATGACATTGCTACACTCCACCGTAGCGGAGAGTTCAACGGCATGTGGGAGCTCTCTGAAATATTTGCTAAAGAAGGGGTTAGTCAGATATTGTATGACGGTCGTATTCTTGAACTTAGTTTCTCTGTCATCACAGGTCAAAGCAGAAAATGTTCCGGGACCGAGCACTTTGGCGAACAGTGACATGGCCATGGAAGATTATGATGAAGAAGGGGATGATGATGATGATGATGAGACGACGACGACGATATGGAGGAGATCTCATGACTTGGCTTCAGAGGACGCAATTAGCTGCGTGAACTCAACCCTTTTTTCTTCTTGCAACACAGGTATTTACGTATGTCCAGCAACATTAATGTATATTCATCATGCAGCAATATATGAGAATAAGAAATTTGTGTTTATGGCAGTGATTGACGTTCTGGAACGGTTCTTCAAGTTCTGTACGGCTCAGTGCTGAGTACGACCATCTCGATTCTCGATTGCCGTAACTTAAGCTTCGTCCGAGGCGCGCACTGTATTAATATTACCCAAACAAGGCTGCTCAGCGCTCAGCTTTGGACCACCATGTCTGTTCCACCTTTGCTTGGCGATGGACATGGGAATTACAGGATTCACCTAGTGGGAAATGGTGGTACGTTGGTTCATTATGGACTTCCTGTACTTACAGAATCCATGTGCAGGAACGGGCAAGGTGAGTTATATTGGTCCTCGGAGGAGCTCGTACAATTCCGGACGTCTTCTAGTCAACACTGGGCGCCTACCTTTCCCCCAGGTTAAATATACCCCACATCCCTCTCGATGCGATCTTCTGGAAGCCTGGTTGGCAAAGGACGCCGGACGATGAATTCAAAGCCGAGGTTGGCGCCTTGATGGCGCAGAACCCTCGAGGCTGGATCATGGATGGGGACTACTCGGGTTTGGGAACGATGATACCTGATAATGCTACGGACATCATCTGTGCGTCTGTTGGAAGGTCTAGTATCATGTTCTACGGTGCTACCCTTGGTTATCAACAGGGCTTGATCCTCCGTTGCGCTTTTACCTCCCCCGCGTACTCTGGCGTACTTTCCTGCGCCTTGTGGGGAGTCGACCGACATGCACCGAAGGTTGCGAGGAGACCTGGGGCGAGGTATTCTCCAGGAAAGGTATCGTGTGGTTCTGCGTGACGAATCATGGCAGAGCCAAGACGAAATACACGGAGTGGGCATCCCGCATGGCTGTTGAGAATGGAGGGAAAATGAGGCGCCTGGATGAATCCTGTGGTGATCTTGATAAATGGAGAGATCGCATCTCGAGGGGTGAGTTGGACAGCGCTCGCCGCTAGTCCACTTTACCCTTCGGATTGGTGTGTTGATGAGTCGGATCTGTGGTGTAGCTTGGTATTTTGATCGACCACTTAGATTCGATCAAGCGATCACGACCGACCCTAAGACTTGACATTGGGTTTAGGATCGCGAACCGCTGAACCGACTTGTATCCACCACGATGAGGGTTGCGACCGTGTTGGTATCAGTAGTTCGATGTTTGAACATGTCAGTGGAGTGGGCGACTCGAGATTTCGCCGCAATGATCGGGATCCCGCCGCGGGCAGCTGTAGGCAGCTGTCACTGTTCATAATATGGATCATATCATCCCGACACTTCAAGTTACTACTACTAACACTGTTGCGGCTAGCTACTCTGGTGGCTACCGATTAATTGCGGACGCGAGATGAAGAGTCGCGAAGTTCTGGCGGCTTCTTTAGTTGCGTCGTTGCTACTTAGTGGTAGTATACTTACGGCTGGTCCTTGCATGAGAGCACGCCCACACGTTGGGTAGGCTTAGTGTACCTTGAAGGTCAGGCCAGCACTGCCAAATTGTGCCAATGATGCGCCCATCAACGTTTCAACGCTCTTGGGGAGAAAAAATTAATGACGAGGCCAAGTCGTCTGCCATAACGGGAGACTAACTAAATTTGCGACGATGTCTCTTTTCCCACGGAGAAGCATCTCATAATAACCCAATATACATCCACCCATTGCCATCGTGGGCTCCTCCCTGTCATTAGACCCTTAAGACGTACTGTGGGCCGTAATCGCCAGAATAAAGGGAACATTCTGCCAATGTCCTGGGCATTTGCCTCCCCTCCTTGCTCATTGCGCTCAGCAGACCGAGTCCCGACCGCTGACTCCAGCACGCACGCAAGTATCCCTACAGCATGGTCACTCCAGCGGGTATCTCGTGAGTCTTGTTTTACGACTTGAGTGGAGCTGCGCCGACTTACAGCGTGGTCGCAACCGATCCATTAGGCTGGGACCTATGCTGGTGGGTTTTGCGCTGAATACTATTCTGTATGGTGTAGTTGTTACACAAACACTCGTTTACTTTTCATGTTATAAAAGGTGCGCTTCCTTCGTTTTACCTAGGTGATATCATTGGTGACTGACCTTTCTTAGTGATGGGCGTTGGGTGAAACTTTTTGTGCGACTTCCCTGCCTTGATCTCTCTCGGATCCTTACCGTCCACTAGGTTGCAGTGTTATTTGCTTTAGACACCCTCAACGTGGTTCTCGAGTTCATCTACCTTTACCACACTCTGATCATAAATTTCGGTGGGGGTGAACCCGTTCTGTCCCGCGAATGTGGCCTTACTTTCTTTGCAGGGGACACCTCGGCGTTATTGACGGCGAACTGGGGTAAGTTGTTCTGTTCATTCTGTCATTTAGAACGGCTGACTTATTCCCGCAGTCTTTTCCACTGGTAACAGTTATTGATCACATCCGAATTGAACCTGCGTTGACTTTCCCGATGTTGTCAAGTACCTGCCACAACCGTAAGAAAACATCATTTCCGCCCATTTCTATGATCTCAAGGGCTGCGCACAGGGCGTTACTTCCGCTTTAGTTCAACTCTTCTTTGCGTGGAGGATAAGCATTCTGAAACAAGGAAGGCTCGTGATCTCTAGCATAGCTGTTCTCGCGGTAGCTGGAATGCGTAAGTGGTCTCCCCACCTTTCACAGACGCGAATCTGACCCTTCATCTCAGTATCTGGCATCGGCGCGTCCATCGCGGTCAATCTCGTCCCCACTTTTACTGAGTTCCACAAATTTGAATCAATCGTCATCGTATGGCTTTCTGCATCCGCAGCAGATAATCTCCTCATTACCACCACTCTCGTTCGATCGCTGGTACGTTTTTCATGAGGACAACCCTCGCGCAAGTGTTGATGATTTGTAGAGGGAACACCGCACGGGCTTTGCTGACACCGATCATATCATCAAGAAGATAATACGAGGTTTCTGCTCTCCTTCCACATCCTGTGGTGATTTTAACTCGTGTCCGTAGTGACTCTACACACCGGTTTGCTGACGGCAATCTGGACAATCGTCGATCTTTCAGTATACTTGGCCCTAGTAAGTACTAAACTCTCCTAACGTGATGTTGCCAGCGTACTCACATTCATCCATCAGACGGACGGAATGTTCGCGATTTGCTTCTTTCTCTACCGCCATGCTAACCTCTATGCGCAGGCACCTTGTCTTTGTTCTCTCACTCGCAAAGCTCTACACTAATTCATTATTATCGACTCTAATCTCGAGAGCACGAGATTCGGATTATTCCGATTTTACCGTGGTTAATGGCTCTGGTCAGCCTGAGCCCAGGGTCAGCATACATTTCCTACCTTGTTTACGACACTAACCGTGTCCCGAGACAATAAGCTAACGAGAAATCTTACAAAACAGGAGGATTTCATATTACAACTCGGTCCTAGAGCGGAGGTATGTAATCACTGCCGTTTTCAATAACTTGTGGAGCCTTGCGATGACATGTGTTTCGGCAAGACAGGTGCGAGGCGAAACTCGGATATCGTCTTTGACACCATGAGTGTGAAAAAGCTAGAAGATCTGAATCAGACATCCATGCGATGAGACAGACTCAGAAAACTGTCTGGACTTTTCCTTATCGTTGTTCCCCCGGGCAAATAGAGGGTACAACTTTGGATTGGATTGGTACGGACTTGGGTTCGCGATCCAGGTGAATGTATTGTAAACACCATTGTATCATCATTGGCACTCTCACTGCTCACGTATATATTTACCATCAGGCATTGACAAGCAATAGAGAAATTTCTTTTTGAACTTGGACCCCGCCACGGTTATGTATCACCATCACGTTGCTGTCAATGTCATATCCAACGCCATCTCCCTCCAACAGTCTGGCGCACTGGCGGTCAGCCTAACGAGGCCCTACGAGGCCTCGCTTTTATTTTTACGTACGCGTGGAAACTGAAGTACTCACCCCACACTCTGATTTCCACTTTCCGATACATAGTATCAGGGTTGTGCCGATGTGGGAAACACGAGGATACCCTAGCTACTGGCAGGTTGCTGACAAGCTGAGATCCCTCAATGTTTAGTTGACTTGACGATGAGCCTCGTGCTGCCTCGTGTCGCGAGATGTGTTAAAAACTTTGCTCCGAGTTAGGCAAGTACGTTGAACGGATCGGAGATGGTAGATACGTCTTGAGCACTATATAACTCGTTCAGAGCCTGAACGCCTCAAACTTTGAACTGGTTGCCACGACGTTCAATCGCATCTCCTCGACAACCGGCAGCACTAGTATTTCAAAAGATACACTCGCCCATGTCTTCTCCCAATGACGATCACGCCGATCCCATTCCAGATAGAGATCAGCACTCATACTGGGCTGAAAAGCTCAATATCACCCCCATCAAAGAAAACCGCGTCAGATGGAACAATGACTGGGAGAAAGCACTCGAATCGTTCAACACCGCACGGGCCGTTGTCGAAGCCATGAAGGCTTATTTCAAAGTCGACGACAACGCTGATACCCAGTACGATCGATCGATCGTTGGGGAAATGGAGCTGAAATTTCAAAGAAGATCCTTGACATTGGTCATCTGGATACCATCTGGACCTTGCTAGATATCCCAGAGCAAAAGAGACACGTCTTGCAAGGGTTACAGAACGCGTGCAACATTACGTTGTTTTTCGGTCAGGACTGCAGGGCGTTTTGTCCTGAGATCACTGTTACCAAGATGATTTCACAACATGGGCAAGGCTTTGTCAAGTTTATCACTGCGTATCATGAGCTAGCTCAGGCAGCTCCGCCGGGAAAAGTCTATCTTTTCCCAAGCGCGTGGTGGGACGTTACAAACGACGCGGAGAACCCCCTCTCTCCAAAAGCAAGGTGGATATATGAACTGACAACGATGCTTAGAAACCAGTTCATAGGTAGGCCAATGTGTCGATCGGGCATTTTCAGAGGTCAATGATTTGCTAAAGCTGCTTTCATCTCCGGCATCTTGCTCTCCATCAGCGGTGATATCGCTAACAAGAGGGAGGGAATGCAGCCCGTCGTCGATTTCATGGAAAATACGGACGGATACTTTGCGCGTGCTATCGCGAAAACAAAAGCCGGATTCAGAGAAAAACCTCTGATACGATGCGAAAATTGCACCAAGACCCCCGAAGAGATTGGACCCGACGCACGCTTCATGGTGTGCAGTGTATGCAAATCCAAGTTAGATTTTAGCGTCCATTATTGTTCCCAGTCGGTATTTCCTTTCGTCATTGGCACCCTGTCTACCTCATTCTCAATGGTTTCCGTCGTGCACAGAGCGTGTCAAAGAGTGGATTGGAAGACTCACAAGTCCAACTGCGGAAAGAAGAAGGTTACCAAGGGGCTCCCTGGTACCGCCGGAGACTCGCTGTGGATGCATCAGGACCCTGCCATCGATTTCATTCGCGATCTCCCAAAGAACGTAGGTCCATCTGGCAAAGTCCGTGCCATAGGCATCGCCCCAGCCCAGTATACCCGTCCCAAGGCGTTACAACTCCAGGTCTCAATGTTAGAAAAAGACAAGGACGCTGATTACTTCCTCTTCAACGAGGACAAAGAGCCCATTCGGTTCGTGATCGATGACTTGTGGAAGAAGATGAACTTCAGGACCGTCCGTCGAACAGTGATGTCTGAAGCAAACAAGTCCGGCTTCGAAGCACTCGGGGAGTACATGATCAAGGTCATGAGTAAAACCCCGGGTCTTAGCCGAGACATCATTCTGGATCAGCTAGTCGCTGAGTATGGGATAGATGCTAGGCGTAAGGTGGCCGTTTTCGAAAAGAGGACTAGGGAATTAGGCAAGGGAGGTACCTTCATCGAGTCTTATAGCGACAATGTCAGGAAAATGGCGCCAATGATGTAGTGAAAGAAAAGGTGTTGAGTAGCTGTGAGTCTCGAATCCTCTGTGCGCAGCCGTCTGTACTGAATCTACTGATGCATTCGTCCAGATTTCCGCAGGCAAAGCAAACTTTAGCATGATGCACTGCGGGTGGATTGTAAAACATACCATATATCCAGCCCGATCGAGGGTCCAGATTGTTTGACGAGCTTCATAATCGATATACACTGAGACAGAAGCCTCGTATACTGGTGAATAACTCTTTCGCGACGATGATCCCGAATTGTGTTCAAGTTGCCAGAAGCAAATGTGATAATTGATGTTTACGCATGTGTACACGCTAGGGGTCGTGCTTTCAATGTTGAGTGAATGACTCGTACTAGCTAATCGTCACATCTATCAGACTCAACAACAGTCAAATTTTGCTCTTATAACTCCAGGGAGTCGGGGATTGGCGCCTCCGCGCGCCGCTACGATCAACTAACAACTCCTCCAGAAAAATGACGAACCCCCAGGCCATTCCTCTTGAATACATGTCAACCTCAGATCCACCAATATCAAGGCTGCCGGATGAACTCCTCATTATAATCTTTGACTGTTTCATCACTTCGTCGTCACCTCCCGACAAGTTCCCATTCGCAGTGAGCGTCCCAACGCTCCTGTCACACGTATCAAGACGATGGCGCACCATCATCTCGACGACTCCTTCAATCTGGACACAGGTTCCCATCTCACCCTATCAATCTGTCGATACTCTTCAATCTTTCCTCCATCACTCGTTGCCACTCCCCATCTCTGTCACGGTCTACCAATGGCCCCGGGGTCTCGCCGACATCCAGCGTCGAACGTTGAGTGATCAGCTCGAGCTTCTCACGGCAGAGGCAGACCGAGAGCGAATACACGGCCTCAGGATCGAAGGAGATTCTGCTGATCATGTGATCGGAACATTCTTGGATCCACGTCGTTCCGGGAGACACTTTCCTGCTCTTAGACAGCTCTCCCTGAGTCGGGCAACAAACTGGATGGCATGGCGCTTCTTCGATGACGGGAGCGCACCCGTGTTGAAGTCGCTAGTCCTAGAAGATTCGACAATGAACAGCTTCTCCAATATGCGGCTTCGTGCCCCACAGAGTCTCACAACGTTGGTGTGGAAATGTTCGAATGAAGTCATGGACTGTTTTTGGCTTTCGGCCTCGATCGAGCTGTTCAGTTATGTCGTCACGTCATTTCCCGGTCTTACAGCACTCGAGCTGTACGGACCAGTCATCGCCACTACGGAAGACAACGAGGGAGATCCAAGATTGGTGCCTTACGTGCGAGCGATCGCCCACCGCCAACTGGCGCCCCTCACGAACATCAAGTCTCTGCGCATCGCCCATCCATTCACATCACCGACTTCCCCCCTTGAACTCTTCCGGCTTCTTCCGTCACTCACCCATGTCGTCGTTGGCGGGCGGGCTGAGGGCGGGCCCCAATTAGCCAGCAGCACGTTGTGTGTGCTTTGCGGATTGGGGGGCTCGCCGGAGGCATTGCCACTTCTCGAGAAAGTTTGTCTCGAGTTCACGGGTGCAGAGTTGAATTCTTCGCTGAGCAAAGTGGTACGGGACGAGGTGAAGACGTGGTTAGAGGGAAGGGAGTCGATGCGAGCGGTGGTTAGTGTGCCGAGCGTGATGGTAAATGGAGAGAGGGTTGGTGTACCGAGCATGATGGTGAATGGAGCGTAAGGTCAGGGGCTATGCTGCAGCATGGACCTACGTTATGATGCTGATGGATGCCAACTTGAAGGTAACGACGAAAACCGCATCCCACCTCTGCCCCTCCTGCCCCCCTCCCGCGCCTTCTTCCACTTATGCGTCAGCGCACCCTGGTCGTTCCCCCATTCAAGCTGTGCACGAATCGACTCCGACGTCCGAGGGTGAACGATGGCGGGAGTGACAGTTGATAGGGAGCCGCCACTGCAACTGGCCCCAGCATATAAGACGATACGGTACAACCCAGGAGTTCATGCATCTCATGCTATGTTCGTAAAACATGGTCTTTGATGACTTATCTTGCAGAAGATTAGCGGAAGATCATATCATGTACTCTATATCACCCCTGCCACCAGATACCGAGTTCTTTCAGGACCATATTCCAGACCCTCCCATATCCTTTGAATCATCTGTCCCTGTACTCAACTTGTGAAGGAACATGGTCCAATCTTCACGGATCCAAGCTAATCATACACGCACGAGACTGGCTTCTTACCGACCTGCTCAGCGCCAGTACAGCGGGCTGCTTCCGTGTCCCTTCACGATCCTGCAAGCCTCATCAAGAGCATCAACAACTTCCTGGGGAAGGGGTCCTTTCGCCGAGTCTTCGCAGTTTTGCTTCAACTGGGCAGCGCTACTGGCACCCAAGATGACACCGTCGGTTTCAGTAAGGATCGAATGGTGCTGGCACCACCTCAGAGCGATCTCAGTGGGTGGTAGGTTGTGCTTTTCCTGATGAGAAAATCGATCAAGGCTCTTCCTTTTTGCTCGGGCAAAGGCAAAAATACGCACCGCCACAGCTTTGATGAGCTCCAGAGCCTCGAGAAAGCCCTCCCTGAGGTAACGAGCGCGGTACATCTTCCCCATGGCGGAGTTGGGGTCGAAGCGACCACCCTCGGGTGCGGGTCCTTCTACTGATGCTACTTTTCCTGCGAAGAGACCACCACTATAACGGATTTGAGTCACGATCAGAGACATGGACTATTTGCGACGGGTAAGAGCTTACGCGAGAGGGTTGTAGACCACAAGCCTGATACCATACTTGCGACAGCAGGGCACCAACTCTGGCTCGATTTCACGAATGATAACGTTGTACATCCTACAAACGCTCGTCAGAGCGGAACTCCTGTGATGAAGGTAAAAGGCATACGCTTGGTAGATCTTTGGTAGTACATAGCCGTTTTCTTTGCAGATCCCGACGACTTCGGCAACCTTCGCGTTATCAGTAAGGTGCTTGACACAACCGAGAAAAAAAAACACACCTCCCAAGCGGCGAAGTTGCTCAGACCGAAGATCTCACTGGTAATAAATCGTATGTCAATCACACACTCAACAAACGTTTCACATCGCGCATATACTCACAATTTACCCTCTTTATAGAGGTTATTTATCTCACGTACGGTGTCTTCGAATGGGACGCTGCGATCCGGCGCGTGCAGGTAGAGAGCGCGAACTTTCTCGCGTTTGAGGTACTTGAGAGAGGTCAAGAATGTGTTCCTCAGCTTTTCCGGCGAGTGATCGCCAGGGTTGACAGGGTACACCCTCAAGATCAAAGGATGTCAGCTATCGTGCCTTATGCGAACTTGCGTGGGTAGTTTTACTTTGTGTCGACGGTTGCATCTTTAAGGTCGAGCTGGATAAAACCTGGAGCGGCGACGCTGAATATGCATGTCTGGACGATGAAAGGGACAGCCAGCGTACCTGTTCCGTAGTTCCTTCGGCGTACATCCGTGCGGTATCCAGCTCAGAATGACCATGACCGAAGAAGACGTTGAGGATCTCTTGACATTCCTCCAGAGAGGATGTGCGAACACCGTTCTTCCCCTCGAACCCAAAGGTCATGGTACCCTTGTCAGAGTCATTGGATTCAGCGTGAGTTGCTCGGTGAGTATTACGGTTTGGAATCTCACGAAAAGAAGCGGAACGCGGGTTGACATTGTGATCAAGGTTGGATAGGGGGCCTGTGTCTGTTGCGATAAACAAGTCAGACTCGGGCCTCGCAATTGCACAG
>KN819397.1:0-14017 GCA_000827475.1 Paxillus involutus ATCC 200175
TAGTATACTCACCTGTGGGAAAGGGGATAAGTTGAACACGTGTTTTTTCGTCCACGTCGGTGTAGGGGAATCGGCAGGTTGTTCGCACGGTGCTATTTTGAAAATGTCAGGCAAATGAAGTGGGAGGATTGGTGAATGCTCACTCGAGCGATAGAATATCGACCGCTGGGATTTCTTCACAGACAGTTTGTGGTGGTGTTGTGTTGTGATTGTCATGAGTTGTGTTGTGCATTGCATCTGTCACGGGCTTGGCCAGACCGGGGCAGACTTTGGTCAGTGCTGCGGCAATCAGATACATGTTTTCAGTCCAATGCACTTTGGCCCGATGATCCACCTACCGCCACGCTCATTACCATAGATGGAACAGAATTTTCCATGAAACTGCTGGCCTAGGGTCCATTGGCGTGGACTTCAGGTTTGCAATCGAATTGTTGAGACGACTGTGTATGCCGAGCAGCGCTGAAAATTGCTTACAAGTTGTTGCCTCCAGCGCGAAATACCAATCACGGGTCAACTCACAAGTAGTGAAAGCGTGAAAAAGGGCGACTTTGGCTAACTCGAAATGAATGTCTACCAAGTATTATTGCGCTTATAACTGAGCGCTAATCAACGCCGATCTTCACGAGAATATGAACTCCAAAGTTGAGGACAAACTATATAACATAGCTACAGTGCACTAAGACCATAGGCCTAAGAGACAGAAAAACGAGGTGATGCCGAGCAGCCAGGATGATGACGGCAAAGTCGACAACATCTGAGCATTCGCACATCGAGACGCAGTAGCCAAAGGCGGTATGTCAGACGGCCGACGACAAGGCCACTGACGCCTCGAACCCAAATGCAAAGAGCGCCAGGCCGACAGTGCCAGTGGGGAAGTTGAACGGACAAGATCGACCAAGGACAAGAGGGGAAGGGGGAAAATGGGAACAATTCACTCAGGCGCACCCTCGAATGGCCACTGCAATGTGATTGGGCTGAGGAACGCATACAACTTCTAAGCAAACCATCTATGAGGTTGGCTTCATAGACTGTTTGGTCAGAAGCACCTGCACACGTCCCTCAGTCCGATCGAACAGATTGCAGCGAGCATTCAATGACGACCCCGGTTGAACTGCTCCCATGTGAGGTCCTTGTCTTCGATGAGGGAGTGGAGGAAAGGTTTGAGTATTTATTCAATGTGATCGTGTGAAATTCGCATGGACAATGCCGCGGGGCAGTGTGGTCATGCATCGGCCAATGGAGTCATCAGCCTCCGCGCGCCACTGCGTGCCAGTGTCACCAGATATATCTACAATATCTATATATAAAGAACATGCCCTCGCTGGCTATTGTGTCCACCCCGTCATGCTGTGTCATGTTTTTGCAAATCAACAGTAATATATGAAGCTCACAAGGCCGGCGGCCAGTGTCCACTGCATACATACATATTTAGAAACATTGGTTCAATGTGATCTAAACATTCATGGAACTGGGACCTGCAACCGGTTCAGCTGGTTCAGCTGTTTCGTCATACAAGTCCCTGACATATGAGTGGCACAAAGTGGTATCTGGTATAGACGTGTATATGACAGCAATGGAGGTATTTTCCGTAAAAAGTCCAAGGAGGAATCGCCGGTGTTCAGGAGATACTTCCTTGTCTGCATATAGCATCGCAGTAGCCTCCCAGATGACGATATTGGGATCCAGGAATGAAGTCTTCACCATTTCAGCTAGATGGATAATTGAGCCTTGGATGCCTACAAGAGCAACAGCAGACGACATCTTTGTCTCCCTGACACTGCTAGCAGCTGATACTTTACTGCACTTGCTACCAGTTTGGTTAGAAGTAGTTGAGGCAGTGGAAACAGGGGGACGGGATGATGAAGGAAGTAAAGAGGGAGATGCCACAGAAGAGTCTTCATTGGGAGACATGGTGGATAAAGTACGTTTGTTCGGACAATAGTAATTGATGGGGGGCGCTAACTGTCTGGGAGACTGCATGCGCTGTCAATGGGTCACTGGGTATTGTCAAAGGAAATACTTATGAATGCACTGTTGTTAATACTGGAGCCATCAGTAGCGTTTTCAGATGATGTCTTGGTCACAGCCAGGCTAGGTGACCCGGGAACCATGTCCATGCTCTCAGTGATGCCTGGAAGGGCTGATCTTGAAGCGTTGAAGGCGGACCTGCCAGTTGCACCACCGGAGGGAAAGATCTCATGTATTTTTTCGTAATACCCCCAACCATTGTTTCGGAATGGTTTCATCGCCGTCGAACCCTAAAAATGGTGTAGGTAAGTATACTGAGTGGGGGAGGTAGAGAGACAGTGTTGGACCTTTTGTTCAAGATACTGGGTCCATAATGCCGCTGCATCTTCTCCCTGAATATTGGCACCACAATCATTGCCCCAATGGACCCCTGATTGACTACGATAAGACTCTATCACATTATATGTGGCTTTGAGCTATGTATGACTGGGTATATGTATGTATGTGGTTCAAAGGTAGATTACAACGATCAAGTACTTACTGCAGCCCACTTGCTCCCAACCATCTTCCCAGTTTTGATGGCGCCAATATTATTGTAAAGGGGTCTCAAGGCGGCAGCAGCAGCATTGTAGGTTGTATCTTTAAAGTTGCCAGCCTCACTGTGTTCGGCATGATGATCATGGAGATAATCAATGAGGGCAGTGACCTCGCCTGGAGTCCACCTAGCTTTCTCCGAAGATCCTTCAACAGTTGATTCGGCCATGACAGCAGCAACACACAATGAAAAGTTTAGAATCAGGTCAGATAAGGCTTTCCAGATTTGCTGATGCTGGGCAGCAGGATAAGGATTGTTACAGGCAGGCATAGTAGGGTTCAGAGGCAAAGCTCACTTTCAACTCCGACACCACGGCCAGACGCGAAGCCGAGAACTGCAGCCAGTGGCCAAACATGAACAATCCTCCAAGTTGCTATCCGTACAGGCTCTTATGCACTTAGGTAATGTTGTCATGTACTGCTCGTCATCATACACTAAGTACCTGTCACATTGAGTAATGACTAAATCCCTTCCCTTGTTGTGACAATGTTGTCTAAAACCCCCCTGAATGTTGCCAGTGTTGGATCCTGGGGATCTTGTGACCACGTACATTATCTTGGGGCAGCTCAACACTTATTCCATTGGGGATTAGAGTATCACATGCCACGGACACACAGACCAGTTATATACTTAGCAGTTCACGTGATTGTACCTCAGCTCTGTCTGATCCACTATCAGCAGTACTGAGGTATGTCCTTCACATAGATGCATACTTCTTGTAACTAACCTACGATGATAGTCACACTATTTGTCTTAGATGGATAATCTTAGCTCTGTCTGATCCACTATTAGTGGTACTGAGTCGCACTATTTGTCTTAAGTTTCTACAGCCAGCCATAATGAGCACATGCTGTTTGTGTTACAATATGGGTAAACCCCCTGTCTTTTTCTTTTAGATGACATCATCTACCACCGACACTAGATGAACCCCTGTCTTCTTCTTGTTGATGACATCACCTATCACTGATATTGGACAAACCATGTCCTTCCCTTATCCTGACGTCATCATCATACTCTCCTGAACCTCGGTATCCGCAACCTCGTTCTCTATCAGATAACATCTCATCAACCCTCATCCTCTAAACAGACATACCTGTCCTTATCTGATTCCTTATGGACGCACTTGTCTCCCTTCTACAGATTCGTCCCATAGACCGACTCGCCGCCTCCCTAAAACTCTCCCTTGATCTGTCTCTTGACCACCTATCGTCGACGACCTTCCTCACACCTGCAATCCTAGCAAGCTTCTTCGGCACTTCTGCTCCCTTTGGTCACAGATGCCTCAGACTTGGTCTCAGTCACCACAGATGACTGCTTTATTCTTGATAACTTAGTAGAGCTCACCGTGAACAATGATGACAACTCAAACAGTCAATTGTTATCTTAGGTTGAGCACCTTTAGTGTCATCCCGCATAACAGTTTGGGGTATCCATGTCCCAGGACACATGCTGAGTCAGTGCCCCCACCCAATGCTCTTGTCCCACAACAAAAAAGCTCAAAGTTGGCACTGTACTTTTGCTTTGTTTTTCATCATATGAACACTGTAAAAAGACAGCAGTGAAATAACCTCAATGGTGTAGTAAAAGTACCAAAAAAGTATAGTAGTAAAAACATGCCAAAAAGTATACCAAAAGTGTATCAAAGGTGTATCAAAAAGTGTAGTAAAAGTGTCCTAAAAAGTGTAGTAAAAACATGCCAAAAAGTGTAGTGTATTTGGCTAGTTGGTGGAACTTAGGGATTTGCAGGTGAACACGTCACATGATCATGTGAACCACTGACCAAACAGTCAACTTCAATGTTGCAAGTACTACATTACTGTATGCTACACCCACCCTGTTCTAACACAATGCACGCACCCATCCGCCGTGCAAATGAACGACACAGCACTGGGCACCGAGAACTGGCCACACCGAGGACACAGACAACCCAGCCACGTCCACCCATACCACATACACAAGGGAGGCGAGAGAATTGATGAGGAGTGGGATGAGAGACAAGGGGACAAGGGGACAAGGTTGATGAAAGCGACAACAAACCCCAGCAGGTAAGTCCCCCATGTCATCCACCCACAATCACACTCTCACCACCCCCACGCTTCCTCTGCCCCCCCAGCAGCCCAAATGGCCCCTCTGCGGCCAGACCCACCCCACCCGTCACCCCACCCGGGTCCAAATGGCCCAGACACACCGACCCAACAACCTAACTACGCCATCCACATGTGAATGCCTCCCCAGACACGTCATGTGCCGCTCACACGGCCCACTGATCCAGGCGACCCATCTGGTACCACAACAAGAACAAGAACGAGAATGGTGATGACAACACAAGCACAACAACAACAACAACAACAAGGGGACATCCCCCCCACACCCCACACCTCCATCACTCATACCCCCCTGTGTCCCCTAAACGGCCCACCCCCACTCTCTACAAACAACCCACGCGCCATACCCCCAACGCAAATCCCACCCTCACCACCCCATTCACAGCCTCTACACCGCATCACCCACGCCCTCACCACCCCTCCCATAGCCTAAATGGTGCCCCTGCGTCCTTAATGCACCGTCCGTGCCCTCTGCCTTCTACCTACAATTACTATATGTATTTATTATGTTAAATACAATAATAATATGATTTATCTTATTTCATGAGGAAATTAAATGAATGAGAGCAACCAAGAGCTAGGTCTACTGAATGGCTTGGGACTATGACCAGCTAAGGCTCTGGCAATTGGAATAGACCAGTAAACTGAGAATGCTTAGTGGCTAGCAGGCTCCGAGGTTTTGATTCTGAGGTGACTCAAGGATCTGAAATGACTATGCAACAGACCCTCTAAGCATGTAAGAGTCTGGAATCACTGCAGCCAATCCTCTAAGCATGTAAGAGTCTGGAATTACTATGTAACCAACCCTCTAAGCATGTAAAAGTCTGGATTTACTAGCAGGCTAACACTCTCAGTGTCTGAATAACTACAAGCCCAATGTACTACAATACTATAAGTCTAGGTACCTAAATGACTAGGCTCAGATGTCACATAGCCAACTTTCTAGATCACTCAGTGACTGAAGTGACTAAATTTGTCTGAAGTAACTGAAATCAGTCACTTCAGATCCATTTAGTTATCTCGGTGAAAACATATGTTTCCTGATGTTCTTGAAAGCAATCAAACAATTTGGCTTGAACAATGTTGTTGAACTGTTCTGGAAAGGATGGGCACTCTCAGATCCTTCAGAGTTTCTCACTCCAGAACCCCTTTACCATTTTCATCACATGTTCTGGGATCACAACGCGAAATGGTGCATTGCTGCTGTCAGAGCCACAGAGCTAGACTTCCGCTTCTCTGTCCTTCAGGTAGCTGTTGGGTACTGCCATACCCCCAAACTTCCTTATTGCTATTTGCACTCTCACTGATTTCTGTTACTTGGCTCAAGCAACATCCTTCACAGACAAGTCAATCAGGAAGGTTGCAGGTGTCCTACAGGAATTCCATGACCACAAAGAAGCTATTTTGCATGCTGAGGCTCAGACAGGCAAGAATGGTCCCATCTTGTCATGGAATATACCCAAGTTGGAGCTCTTGCAGAGTGTAGTTCCAAGTATTCAGAAATCTGGGGTGGTGATGCAGTGGACTGCAGACATCACTGAACGCACACATGTTGAAGAAATCAAAATCCCTGCTCGTTCTGGCAATAATCAAAACTATTACAGCCAAATTTCTAGACACCTTGATTGTCTGGAGAAGTGTTTCTGTTTTGACCTTGCCACCTACATTGAATCTCGTCCTGATGTGATGGACCTTGGAGATGACAATGAAGCCTTTGAGCAGGACAACAAACATGATCGTGATCCCAACAACCTGTCTCTCTTCAAGTACCATAGCCCGACCCGTGTCATTGTTAACTATGCTATCTCTGAAGCCAAGCACCCCAAGGCTCTCAAGCCACATAGAATCTTTTCCACTGCTACCACAGGCTTCCGTGTCACCAATAAACCATCACTGTGACTTACCAAAGACGAGGCCATGGCCCAGTTTGCTCTTCCAGATCTTCACACCACAATATGTGAATATTGGAAGTGCATTGACAATGGTTCAGTTCAGCCTCTATCAGGGGCAAGGACTGAGGTTCAGAATTTCTCATTGCCATTTGACCAACTCCAGATATGGTGCAAACTTCATGTGCAGCAAATGCTATATCACAATCATGATCAGCCAGGTTCCGAGCAGACCCTTCGAGCAGGCCCCCCAACAACCACCCACCCTCATGGTCAGTACGACACTGTAATTGTCAATGATGGTATTGCCAGTGACTGGTCTTTGTGGTATGTTTGTGCTCTGTTTCCACAATTCATTATTAATCACCCCATTATGTACCAAATTTGGGAATGCAACCAGGCGACCAATTCTGATATCATAGGGATGTTGACCAGTCAACCGATGTCAGCCCATATTGATTTTTTGGAAATTCACCCATGGGCCAATATCAGGTACTCAGCATATTACCCATTGGCCCATTTTGCCTTCAGTGAACAACTGATTGAGTCATTGGGTGAAAAATAGGTAAATTGGTAAATCTGGGGGGGCTTTCTGGCCAATGGGCCCATTGGAGGAGCAGCATAGGTACATTTGGTATTCTGCCCATCGGCCCATGGGCTTGTTGGTTGTCTTGGAATTCCACCCATGGGTCCATCAACCATTTCTACTCACTGTAGCTATGTATATAGTTTGTTCACAACTTTGGCGTTCACAATTATAGGTGAAATGGGAATTGGTAGATATTATTTCGAGCCATAGAGTTCAGGAAGTCACCCATAGGCCATTTGACATTTGCCTATTGCTGCTGGAGCTTGTGTCACTCATTCTGCCATCTGAATGGCTGCCTTGCAGTGTGGGGTTTGTGGTTTGTGGTTTGCCATTGGCCATTTACCATTTGCCTAGAGTCACCACCACACTCTCCATCGAATGAAGCTCCATGATGAGGGGGAAGTCTAGAGCAGCCAAGGGTGAGGGAAAACCAGACCGGCAATGGCAGCCATTGAGATGGCAGAATGAGTGACATGGGCTGCAGCGACGAGACAGCATAGGTGAAGGGAAACAGCAAACAGCAAACAGCAAAGGTGAATAGTGAAGGGCAAGGGCAAGGTGGGGAAAGCTGAAGGCAATGGGAGGGAAGGCTGTGAAGACAACTGCAAAGGTGAATGGTGAACAATGGCAAATGGTGAACAGCGAACAGTGCACAGTTAATGGTGAATGGTGAATGACCAATGGCGAACAGTGCACTGTGAATAGCAAATGGTGAATGGCGAACAGTGAACAGTAAAGGTGAAGGCGAGGCAGGGGAACTGGGGAAGCTGGCAAAACCAACCCCACAAAGGTGAATGGCAAATGGAAAATGGTGACCAGCGAAAACATAAAGCCAAAGGCAAGATGTGAGAATGGAAGCCTGCAAACAACTGCAAAGGTAAATGGTGAATGGCAAATTGTGAATGCAAAACAGGGAATGGAAAATGGAAAATGGAAAATGGCAATGGCGAACAGTGAACCACCAGGCAAACATTGCACAGTGAACAGCCAAAGGAGATTGGGTGAGGCTGAAGGCAATTGTGAACAGTGAAGGTGAGATGGGAACAGCAGCCGGCAAAGACAAATTATGGGTGTGCTGATGCTTAGTCATACTGCCAAAAAAGCGGTGGCATAGCATTTAAAGTATGCAGGCTGGCTATTCACTCATCAGAAAGCAGTTTCAGCTTTCCCACTTGACGAATACATTGGCTTCACCATTCAATGAGCTGCCCAATAACTCTGATGTCAGCTATCAATAATATTGGTGTGTAATGTTCCATCGGCATTCATTGGATAACAGAAGTACTGTATAAATTAGCTAGTAATGTTCAAAAAGTCATGACAGTGACTCCAACATCCCTTGGATATCATGCAATTGGTTTCGCTGATTGGAGGCATCCTGCAGCCTTTCTTTGAGGTGATGCAGCTCCATTAGCAGACACAGTACTGCATATCAATCAGTAAAGCTATGATGTGAACATCTGAAATAGCAACTTACTTTCATGAATGTTGGTCTGCTCCACTTGAATGCTCCAGGCTCCGGCCACCAATTGCACTAGAGACTGAGCCCTCAGCAACACAGGCCAAGGCCCACTGGATTTGGTCAGTGATGGCATCAGGTGATGCATCATCTGTAAGAGCGATTGTGTCATGCTCCCCAGAGCAGATCTTGGCTGCAAAACGGTTGCTCCTGATAGGTGAAGGGGTGTGCAGCGCAGTGTCTTCTTCTGTGGTGGAGATGTGGAATACACTCCTGGAAATACAGAAAAGCAAACCAACAAAAATCTCTCAACACAGTTCACGGTCAGCATTTTGTATGCGAGAGTATCCTCAGTTTTGAAAGGCTGGTGTTATGCGGGGTGACACCAGAGTGTTCAACCAAGGTAACGGTCAACATTTCCTATCTCTATCACTGTAAATGATGAGAAGTACTTAGTTGTCAAGAAAGTAAGCGGTCGTCAGGAGTTGACCGAGACTCTGGGAACAGAGGTATCAGGAATGCAAGTATGATTGCGTAGAATAAGCTGGAGTACATGTGCATTTATCGACAGCTATATAAATGGGTCTGGGTTGCGCACAGACCATATAGAGGGAGAAAGGCCATTGGCCGGAATGTGATGGAAGGTGAGAGAAGGCATAGCCTTCGAAGAATAAGCTGGGTAGACTTTTGTAAAGACTACCTAAAAGGGGAGGTTGGGTTGGACCAACCATAGAACAGTCCGGAAAGATATGGAATAGGTACAGAGAAAGATGGAAGGGAAGAAAAAGATAGGGGGCAACTAGTATATCGTAACAGCTGGTAACATGTTGTTTGTGGCAAGGAGGATTTGGGTTTCTGCCTATCTCTATTGTTGAGTCTGAACTATTGGTGATTGATGGGATAGTACTTGGGTGACTAAGCTGGTAGGAAAAAGGTGTTCCCTAGACTGTCAAGGCTTACTGGCTTACTCCCTTGACTGGCTTAGTGATTGCTCAACTGCTGATTCCTTTAGCGCTAACATAGGCTTACTTGGATATCACGTACAGCTAGCCTCTTTGCTCTGCAGTGCTTAGGACTGATAAGACTTATATGTAACCTTGCTTCTGATGTCTATACTGAAGAAATAAAAGGGTAGTCTCTCCTTAGAGTCCCTGACTTATCACTCAGTAGTCTTGCTTAGGAGGAACTTTTGTATAGGAATCACTCAGTGAACTTATAGAGGGGTTCTAACTTGGATTCTTATTCCATTTTAGGCCGGAAAAAGTCAGCCTTTATATACTATTTGAAGGTGGCTATGCCTTCCTATTTAGGATGCCTAAGGCTGTGTGATTCTTACCAAATATGTACTAGATTAGGTAGGAATGAGTTGGAATGAGTCATGTACAGCCTAGAACAGCCTGGCACAGCTGTGTATAGCATTAGTTCACTGCCTTACATAGCCTTGCATAGCTATGCATAGCATTAAGAGGAAGCTAGACTAAGGAAACTGTATCTTAGATCTGATAAGCTAATAGGTAGTTGTTTGTAGAGATTATTACACAGGTAAGTGAGTTTATGCTATGAATAATGTTCCTGTGCTCCAAAAATCTCAAGAAAAATATGGGAATAATCATCTATGTGGCCTCTTGCTGTCTGTATAGGTCCTGAGTGTGATAAACTCCTTGTTGACCATATATTAGCAATTCTTTACCGCACAGCCTAAGCGTTGAAGCTTATGTGGCTGGGTGATGTGGTGTGTATTATTGATTCATACTGTTGGTGGATAGGGTAGTGTAGTGTATGGGTATGTACACACCTGACTTATGCATGGACCTGTTGCATGCATGTCAGCGGTGGTGAGGTGTCAAGATCAATGCCTGTGTGCTGCACAAGTGTAGCCAGCAGATTGGAATGGTGGCTAGGTGGCAATACTTCCAGCCTGATGCCTTGAGATGGCCGGGCATGAGGCAGTGGGGAAAGGAATGGGTTGATCACATGCACCTTGGGCAGGTCGCCTGCATGAGATGAGTAGGGTGGGCGTCAAGGAGGGGATGCCTCCAGATTGATGATTTGAGTATTCATGCCAGTGGGAACTGCAGTGGCAGGGCGGGGGGACATGTTCACATCTATCTGAATGGCAGGCTTCCGATTTGGCAGGGACATGTTGATGTCAATGGTGACAACCAGCAGTATCAAAGTGGAAGGAAATGATGATGCAATCAGCATGCTACTATTTCTGCTGGAGACTGTCACTTCGGAGTTACTTCAGTTGATAGTCCTGGGCCACCCTGGTGAATGTCAGTCTTGTGCTGGTCCAAAGGCGGAAACACATACCGACAATGGAAGTTTGAAATCTGACATATTGCGCCATTGATGGGAGTTTGGTTAGATTCATTTGAAGTACAAAGGCGCTAAGCTGCATTTCCATTTTTAATCACTTTCGCCATTTTTGCTTGTTCATTGATCGCCATTTTTTCTTTTTCCTCCAATTAAATTTTGAATCCTTGGTTGCTGTCCATGGCCGATACTCCTTTTCCGCAACTGTCTAGAGTGTCATTCCAAGTTCATTCAAACTTGGCTTCATTGTCACAGTGCTGCCATTGAGGCAGCACTCACCTGCCCAGTACTACAGGATCAAAAGGCCGATTTTGTGGAACTTCTGATTGCAGAAGGGGTATGTTGTGTTGTTCTCAATGCACATCTGATCTCAATGGTCCCCCTAGTGTCAGATCTCTGCATTCATCGCAGTGTAGTGGTGAGCCCATAGGGCTCGAGCCAGGCCAGAGAGAGGTAGGGGCAGAGGTGCCAGGGGTCTGGCCTGCCCAGGAGTCTGTTTTAGTTAGCTAGTCCATTTGTGCTTAGTCAGTTAGACAATCCCAGTGTTCCACCATTTGCTAGGTGTGAGATGGGTGAGTTGGGCGGTCAGCTAGCCCCAGCCCTGGTCCTAGGCCCCTGTTCAGAGTGACCATCCCAGCGGCTTATCCTGGTCCTGACAAGCTCTCCATCACACACGCGGCCCTCCCCCTTTTTATAGACCCCGTCGAAAGCCTCCTTTCACGTGCAGACACCCACACCCCTTGCAACCAGCTGATATCACATGCCCAGCCATCAATTTCACATAAACACGCCCACCTTTCACATGGCTGACTGTCAGAGTCCAGGTCAATCCTGGGGTTCCGGAGCAAACCTGATGGTTCGGGTTATCAGGGTGATGGGAATGGAGTTCCGGAAAGCGTTGGAGTTGTAAGAGACTGTGGCTTCAACTTATATGTTGTGCCCCTGTATGAGTCCTGTCTCTTGATTTCGAGCGGGTTCAGATTGTAAGTCCTGAGGTCAACTCAGACTTAGGAGAAGGAGATGATTCAGATGGGAAGCGGCTTTCGGGATTGATATCTAGTTGATATTTAAACTAAGGAAGTAGGAAGTTTACAAAGGGTTTATATATGTACTAGAAGCCCAATAGGATATAAACAGAATAGCGTCGGGGGTTAGGGAATCCCGACGTGCAGTAACAACGCTATGATCAGGATTACAAAGTAATGGTGTGCGGATGATGAATGGAACATGGGATTGGTAAGTATATGACAAACAAGAGGAACAATAATGGAGATGGACATAGGACAGATATAGTTACTAATACAAGTCCGAAGACTTGGGAATGGAACAGGAACGGGAAACAGGGAACAGATGAAAGAAATGTCTAAGTACAATCTGACATTGTCGGGATATGTTGGGATGCATCAGATTGTGTCGGGATTAGGTTGGATTGGATGGGAAAGTCATGGGACGTGACACTGACTGAGAACAGTCAGTATCAAAGTCCCCCCCGGATGTAGGGAACCAGAGTTCTCTGCGTGTGCAGCACCACACGATGACCTATCCTATCATGCCCACATGCATCTGGTGACTTGCCCATGAGGATACCATTCGCCCACGCCCATATCCTTGCTCGCCTGTAGGTCTCCCTTTCATTTACAGATCCTCGTGTCTGTCCTCATACTGTCCACACTGCCCATGCCCTCGTCCGGCCGGTAAGTAGTATACCCCCCCCCTCTCTCCCTCTCTCTGCCCTTCATATGTAGTGTTTCACCCAATATCATCCATGTATCAGATCACGTGCCCCTCAACAGGTGTAGTTACAATTACCTAAGCTGCCCACCTGTCAGACAGTCTTGGGCATACCCAGACTATAAAAGCCCTGTACGTAGGCACCACAGTGCATCTATCTTGTGATTTATGCTCCCAATTTATTGTTATTATCAATTCCCCGACTCCCATTGCGTGAGACTCCTTCAGACATCTACCCCTGAGTGCATTTGATCTATCTGCGCTCGCCCAGACATTGCCCAGCTTAGGTCTCACTCTCTCATCTCCGGATTTATCACTCCACCGCCTGGATTCAACCTGGACACATCTTGCAGCTTTAGGGTCCTCCATTCTGCCTTTCCCTTTCCATAGTATTCATTTCCTCCCTTTGTTCTTCACTTCTGCCCGATTAATTATTGAGCACCCTTACTGTTTCACTTGAGAGGAAGAGAAGACATATCCTTCTGCCTTGGTGCTCACTGCTTCCCTCAAGGGTCGAACCATTCACACCCTCCCCTTTCATTTTCTGGCCTAGTCTTCCTCCCTAGACTAGCTTAGCTGACTACACAGCAGTCAAACTGCTTTGCAGCATATCCATACTGCAGGCTTTGAGTTCCATCTCATACAATCCCATGGACTGCAAAGTTCATGCTGTATTGAAAGTCCTTGCAGCCCTCTGTGAATTACTTGTCGAGCCATTCTTTAACCCCAAGCTATCACTCAACAATCAACTCAAATCTTTCTAAATATGCTCATCTCAGCTTCATCCTGTACCACCAACATACCACTTTATTCATGTCAAACCAACTCTATGGGGATACACAGGCAATGATAAAGAATATCATGTTCCTGGTTGCATGGAAGCAAGAGGTTGATGGTAGCAAGCCACTATATATCATCCAATCTGGTGAAGATTGACTCGAAGGATGTTTTGGGGTGGTTCACAGTGATGGCCACGACCCAAACATGGTCATTCCACAGCTTTGTCAGTGTCTCTCAGCCACTGCAGACTGTCTAGTTATTTTTGAAAAACACTCTGACTGGGACTGAGGCCATCAACACCTTAACACTGGAGACACCAGCAGGAGACTTGGAGCAGACCATCTGAACCCCAAGTTATGGAAGGTTGATGTCACAGTTGGCACAGTCTCCCTTCAAATGGAATGGTGCCAAGGAGCTGAAGCTGCCAAAGGAGCACTCAAAGTTCTCAATGTGCTCGTTGACATTGTCGCGCTGTTTGCTGATAGATCAATCAATCTCATGAAATCCATGGGTGACAGGAAGTACCCAGGGGTCTCACAAGACTTGATCACACTGAGGTCGAGTTCGACGACTCACAGTCAAGTA
>KN819397.1:75088-98456 GCA_000827475.1 Paxillus involutus ATCC 200175
ATGATTGGGATACACTAAATGTACATGTACCACACCAGCAAACAGTGGCAATGAGGACAAGTTTGAGGAAGAAAAGGACATCCATGGTAGATGAATGAAGCAACCTTATCAGTGCCTTTCCATCTATTCACATGCTTAGACTAATGGCACCCTATATACTGTATTTCAGGGGACTGAGATGATAGGTTGTGGCTGGTCTTAGAGCTTCATCTGGCTGAGCTTCACATAGTGTCCTTTAGCCTCTTTCAAGGTTACAACTCCCTACCAGATCAACTTTCCAAAAGTGCTGCTCACTGCTGTGGATAGCTATCATAGCCATGTGATATACAATCAGGCCATATTCATCATCCAGTCTTCTGGAACAGGCAAGCCACATGACATAGCAGAAGCTGCTCAGCCTCATTCCACCTTCTTGTTCAATCTTGGGTGGGATGTTGAAGATTATAGTATGTAGCCTTATTCTCCCTTTGATGGACTTAAATAGTATATACAGTGTACCCCTCTGAGAAGAGCATTAGAAACTACTTTCCACAAGGAAATGTGGAAACCACATTAATGAGAGCTTTGAGTGGGCTTGGCATCATATAGCGGCTCTTCCTCTGCTCAATGATCTTGTCCACTAGGGCATGGGGCCATTAGTTGCCCATTGCCAGTCCGTATGTTAGAGCACAAATCCTACAATTATAACCTCTTCGTTTGAGGACTTTTGAGGACTGCAGAAATAATACTCACGAAGAGCAGTGTTATAGATTCAGTTTTGGAGATCTAAAGGACAACAAAATTCAATTGAGATATGCCACATTTTCATGTCCTCTCTTCACCTGTGTGACAAGGAAATTGTCACAGCATTCCCAAGAGGTGTCTCTTGCAGAGTGGTGATCACCTCAACACTAGTGGATCCAAAACCACACCAGGTTTCTGGTGTATCATTCTATGTCAATGTGGTCAAACAAGCTGATGTACAGAATTTTACTGCCTCTGAACCACTGCTAGAGAACTCACCCCTATTGCAGAACCCAGGAAGTCTAAGTAAGACCCTCCTAGATTTTTGTGCAGAATTCATTGCATACCTATAAAAACACTATGAACTCAATGAAACATCAGCAGATCCAAGAGTTGTCTGCATACTTGTGTTTGATGAAGCTCAGGAGCTTACAGAAGAGCCAAATGCAGACCATACACACAGTGGCTTAATTTTGGGACAGTCTCACCCTTTGTGGTATGCCAGACCTGCCACATCTCCATCCACTGATCACTAAATTATCCTTCAATGTATTTGCAAGGAATGTTGTCCTTAAAGCAAAGACCTTGAGGAGAACACACTGGATTGAAAACTTTGTGTCCACTCAACTGCCAATGCCCATCACCTAACCTTAGGACTTGCTCCTTTGCAGAAACATCTCTTTGAACAGCTATCTCAACATCTCAGATGAACAATCTGATGCCTGTGTACATTGCCTTGACATCCCACCTGTGATTTCATCTTTGATTTACCCATCTCAACACATCTTGATTTTACACACCTTCCTCTGTTTGATTGCTCACCAGCCCTTGCCAAATTCCCCCACTCCATCATATAACAAATTAGGGAAGACAACCAGACCACCAATTGTGACATAATAGGGAAAGCAACTGGTGAACCAACATCAACCCATTTAAGTGTTTTGGTTTTCGACCCATTGACCTATTTAATTTATTGGCTAATGACCCATGGGCCCATTTCATTCGGCATTTGTCTGGTTGCGTCAAATTCCAATTCAATCCCAGGATTTCTGGAATGGTCTGAAGGATCAGATTGTTGGGATAAGGGATATGGGTTCTAGACAATCCTGAGGGGGGTCAGATGAGTTAGAAACTTTGGCTTCAGCTTATGTGCTGTGCCCCTATACAAGTTCTATTCCTATATTTCAGGTGGGGTTAGATTATTAGCCTTGAGGGCAACTTAAGGACTAAAGAGGGCAGTTGAGAAGGAAGTCCTTAGGACTTTAGCAGATGTCAGGGATTATGGTTGGGAATTTAGTTGATATTCAAAAGACAGAGGTTTTTCAAAGAAGAGACTCAAAGTCTTCATGAATGGTGGTGAACAGTGTGAAGCCTATTCTTGGATGGGAAAGCAATAAGCAGGAAGGTTGAACAGGTGAGGCTGAGGGGATGATCAATAGAGTACTACAATGAGTTATGTAATGGATGCCTTGAGGCAGCAAGTTTAACTTACAACATTTACATATTCACACACTTTCACACTTGCATGAAAGCCCTTTATACAGTCCCATGACCAAAGTTGCAAGTCACATTTCACTTGCAACTTTGAACTCCTTTTTTCATTCATTCATTCACCAGTGCCACCCTCAGCCCTGCAAGTGGCATCAACTTATTAACCAGCATCTATGAACAGGCTTTATACTGTTCACCTCAATCACAGAGACTTCAAGTCTCTGTGACTAACTCTGATAGATTTCATGTCTTCAGATGTTTTTTCATCATTTAAGTTGCACCATTGGATTTCGTTCAACACCTTGCCAGGAGTTCTTTTCTCCCCCAGAACAGGCTTTGCGCCATTCGTCCACATTGCCAGGGACTTTGTGTCTCTGTATCTCCTGAAGGCCTTCATGTCTTCAGGGCTCTCTCCATGTCACTCTCTTCAATGCTTCAATGCCTCACCAGGACCTCCTCTTTCCTCCAGAACAGGCTTTGTGCCATTCATCAATGCTGCTGTGTCTCTGTAGCTCCCAAAGGACTCAGTGTCTGTAGGGTTCCCCTTGCCTCCCTCTTCCTCTAGATTCATAGTTCAATGTTGCTCCAATATGTCGCATCCTGCCTCCTCCACCAGTACCCTTCAGCCCACTGCTGTGCAAATAAATACCCCACTATAGCACCTGTTCCCTCATGTTTCAAAATTGAAACCAATCACAAGCAGTGTCAGTCTAAGTCTAATCACATAGATCCTATTGCTTGATCTAAGGTTCCTTACAGATCTGGATGCACATAACAGGAAGGTATTCTGTCATCTCCCTCCTTGAGTGATTACCTTCCACAATGCATCCACTATTCCAAGGCCCTTTGTCTGTGAGGATGAGCTAGTCCAGTGTCATGTGGACGGCCATCATGTATTGGGAGACAGACCCTCTTGTGTGCCTTTGGTGGACATTGACATACACCAACTTTGTTCCTCTACCAGACACAACACTTGTTGTTGGCTTCATCTCACAGGACAAGCGCAATGAACTCGGGAAGGTGCAAGAGGTTGTGAAAAACTGCTACACCTTGTACAAGAGATCAAGGATTCCCAAATGCAATCCTCATGACCAGGGCAAGCAGATTATGTTAATCATGAGGAACAATTACAATCACCTTGATTGTTTCCCCCTCACTTGGTGTGACATTATCACAGCAGTCGCAGAATCCCAGCACTCAGCGATGGAATTCCTCATCTACTTTGACTATCATGAAATCATTCTTCCAAGCATCCAGACCCGGTGTTTCTGTACCCTCCTCACAATGCATACTGGATGGGAGCATTCACATGTGACCCAGGCATTGTAGAGACTCTGTTCAGGGCTGGCATTCCCATCTGGCTGATCAGGCACAAGGACACTATCACTGCCAACACCTCTCTCCTGGCCAAAGTTGTTCCCGAGGAATCTGACATTGTCCTTGCCATATTCACCAACTCCATCAAGCATTTCGCCAGGCCCTTCCCTGCCCATTATGTATGGCTGAGCAATTACCAGCATTCCCTCGCCTGCCGAAGGTTCCTCAGGCAGGATCAGATGGAGACATGTCAGGCCACACCAACCACTGCTGTGGAGACATCCACTGCAATTCAGTTTGGGCCTAATCACAAAGCAAAGCATCAACAAAGGTCCAATCAAACAGCACCATATGAGTTCAATGTCATTTAAAGTTTATCACATCACACTAACTAACCTTCAAATTACAAATCCCTCATTGTCCAACTTGCTGACCAAGCCCCACCTGAGAGACAGGTGTATAGAGGTTGATCACCCCCTGCTCCTTCCTAAACAAAATGGCTGGATGTCAGCCTTATAGAAGGCTTCTAGGGATGAGAAACACATGGCCACTTGGTTGTCTGCCAGGTGCAGGTATCCTGAGCCAACAGTATTTGCCACTGTGGGTGCTCCTACCAGCTGCAAGTGGTACTTGACCAAAACCAACTTCTTTGTCAACCCCCCATGTGGTGCTCATTCCTGAACCCCAGTGAAAAACAGACACCACCAAATCAACTCCTATATACCAAAATTGCCCAAGTGCGTCAGAATAGATAGGAGTACAAAATGGCACAAATAGTAGATGGAAAGTCAACCGAGATAGACTGGGATAGCCTCTAATGTAAAACTTAGTTTTTGGTAGATTCCAGTAGCCTTGCTCAGGCAGGGTGATTATACCCAAAACGATGCATTTTAATTGGAATATAAAACATGATGTCTATTCTGCTGGCTGCCCCTGTCCCGATTGTCTACTGAAAATGATGCATTGTGATTGGAATATAAAACACAACTACACTGCTGTCCATTTGGCCTGCTGCCCCGCTGCCCCACTCGCTGCCCTGCCCCTGCTCGCTGCCATCACTTGCTGCCATCCCCTCTGTTTTCCACCACCACTACTGTTGTCCATGATTGATGCAGGCCGTCACCCTAGTACACCATCCCAAATGAAAGACTGTTGATGACTGTGGCAGAGAGGTCGTTTCAGCCATTGTTGGAGACCTGTAAAGCACATTAAAGCATGTTAGTCCATTGATAGAGTAAAAGGTACATACCAGTGTACCAAAGTCTTTCTTGTATTTCTAGTAGCAGCTGTCAGTCGTATTAAAGCATGAAGAAATTGTGAATGAGCCACTTTCTGGTCCTTCTTGAGGTGCTTCCAGTACTTGTTGAACTGTGTGGTCGACCTGTCTTCATTGACTTGTTTCAGCCAATGATGTGCACACAACGTGCTATGACAAGATAGTATCAGTATCATGCCACCGAGTGAGGTAAGTACATCCGTCACAAACCGAGCACTTTTCATTTTCTGGGGCTGCCATTTCTTGGCTACAGTGGGCTGTTCGACTCACGTAGATGATGTTGGTTCTTCTGCACAGCCCTTGGAGGATGTTTCATTCATTTTGCTACTATGGTGTTCAGATGTCGTACTGTTTGACATGGACATTAGGGTAGTATCAGATATGGAAACCATGGAGGGCATTTCAATGCCCTTGCGCTTGAGTAGAATCTTCCTGAAACAGACGAAACATCAGTCCTAGGAAACTGACAATGTTCAAATACCTTACAGTGGGTTTTTAACTTCTGGAATGGTGACTGAGCCTGTATCTGAGGCGGATGTGATGGTCTCTACTGTCAGCACGTTGTCACTGGCAGGTAGTATGATAGCATTCTTGAAGATAAAAGGACTGGTGCATGGTGGGGAAGTGGTTGATGTGGTGGAGGATTTGGAAAAGTCGTGCAATGATGATGAGGGTACAGAAGTGTCGAGGTCCATAGGGGAAGTAGACAGTGGAATACTCAAGTCAGAATCAGCTTTGATCTCCTTGGTGTCAGGCTTAGGGGAGCTGAGTTCCTCTGGGGGTTCGGATTTAGTGTTTACCTTGCGTTTATTTGACTCCTTCAGGTGCGTCTGGGTCCACGATGAATACCTTGCAGTTGCGACGGTGTCCACCTTCCAAAAATTGTCACATAAACCCATCTATGGGAACTCCCGCACCACCTCCAGGTTGAATGAATCCCTGATGAAATCTGGCGCGCTTTCCCAAGTCTTGGGGGCAAGTGTACAACATTTAAATCCTTGCCAGATTGCTTGCATCTTCTTCATCATAGCTGTGATGGTCGCTTCAGGAAGTGGGCTGCTGTCGTAATCCTTGAGGTATGGCAGTGGTCCACGAGTTGCAATGGTAGCTGGTGCTTCTGGACCCTTCTCCCATTTCTTGTAGTCGCTCTGGCTCCAAAATCGAATCTGTGGGTGGTCTGAGTTGTTCACAGGAGGTGATGGCTGCATATGGGTAACTTGAAGCAGGGGCTGGCATGAGACATTGACTAGACCTGAGGGAACATTGTTGGGATCTGGATTGACATGGATTGACACAGCAAGGTGAATGAAGGTGTCTTTGTCATGGTCACAAATGAGTGCATATATGCATTCTAAATGCTCAACCTTACTCGTAAGCTGACTTTGATGCAACAGTTACTTGAAATATAGTGTTCTCCACTATTAATCTAGTATTTTCTGCTTGAAGTTGCTGGATCCTCTGCTCATAGTGTATATATGCATGCTATTGAAATAATCAGAACGAATACAAAGTCAAATTGATACACTCACATCATTATTGAAACCTTAGTGCAATAAAATACTTGGAAACTGTCCAGAGTTGTCTTGAGTGTACATTGACTTGAGTTGTCTTGGTGCAGCATGATTCATGATATGAGAAAGTGAGCTGTCGAAAACATCGTCATGAGCCTGAGGAAAGGTCTTAGAGAAAGAAAGTGGTGGTGGATTGTTTGAAAAGTTTGGTGTTGCAATGGAAGTGAGCGCCATCGACTCAAATGGGGAGCCTGAGCTCAACAATGACATCATGATGGTAAGAGCCAGAGACCCGGAGCATGGAGGCTGCATGTGTCACATCAAGTGACACATTATCATATTAGGCAAAGTCACAAGAACTTACCTCTACGTGCATATACTCTGCTCACCACCTCCATGTCATCTACTACAATGCAACCACAGGCCATCACTGTCAATGAGCAAAGCCTTGCAGTCATTAAGCTGACTGGACTGTCCTTCGATTGGCACACCTATTTTTGTATGATCACTCCCACATTCCCAGGACCTTTGGTAAGTTTTTGACAAGTGATCTATTCTTGAATCTGACATAACTTTGTTAGACATTGGTCATGCATTTCCAGGACAGAGATGGCAACAATCCATCAATCAAAGTTGACCTGAGGTAAGCATCTTCCTTGCTTTCTCACTAAATTCCCTCAGATTTTATGTCGACTTCCAAGCCCACCTCACACGGCTTCAGCCGTTCAAGCTGCCCCATCTATACATCCCAAGATGCTCAGAACTCCCGGTGCACTGGACAGACTTCGAGTCTTGCAAGATTTCGAATTTGAGTATTTGAAAAATCCAAAGAAGTCCGTGCTGATACAAATCCCCCTCAATCGCTATCACAGTATGGGTCCAGAGAACAATGTGGACAAAGAGAATAAGTGTGTGGGGACAGATGTTATGCAGGGTGACACTAGTGTGCTCAACCTAAGGTAACAATGACTGTTTGAGCTTCCATCATTGATGACGATAAGCTCTTACTGAGTCGTCAAGAATATCAGTAATTGTCTATGGTGACTAAGACCAATCAAGTAGTCGTCTGTGGTGACTGAGACCAAGTCAGAGGCATCTGTGACCAGAGGAAGCAGAAGTGCCGAAGAAGCTTGCTAGGATTGCAGGCATGGAATAAGCTAAGGTACAAGGTAGTAGAACTAATGGTATATATAGTGTTCTGTGGTTATGCACAGACCAGGTCAAGGGAATACTGCTATAGGCTGGAACATAATGGAATATGATGGAATGTGTACAGCCTTGGTGCAAGGATATAGCCATTGGCTAGAATATCATAGAAGCGATGGGAAGGCACAGCCTTCGAGAGATAAGCCTGGTAGACTGGATAAGACCACCTAGAAAGGAATTTGGGTTAGGCCAGTTGAGTCATGGTTCAGAGACAGATAGAGTCAGCAAGAGACAGATAGAGTCGGCAAGAGACGGATTAAGTTGGCGAGTGACGAATCGAGTTGATGGGAGATAAGATAAGACATGAGTCTGTCTGTCTGTAGGAATGTCGTTTGGAGGATGACAAGGACAGATCTTTAATGATGGACGATGTCACAGAGTATTTGTTGATGATGTAGAGTGAGTCAGTCATGGTTGAGAGTAGTTGTCCTTGATATGGACAGGAGGGTTAGATAATGACAGGTGTGTCCATCTGTCGGGAGATACGAGGATCACTGAGGTGTGAGTCATCAAGGATAGGTGTATCCATTCGTCAGGAGGTAAAGTGTGTCTGGTACGCCTTGGGTAGTCTCGGGATGATGGGCAATGTCTGGTGATAGATGATATCATCGACAGGGGTTCATCCTATGTCGGTGGTGGATGATGTCATCAATGAGAAAAAGACAGGGGGTTTACCCATATCGTAACAACAGATATCTTGGATGGTGAAGAAAGTCTCAAGCGTATCAAGCTAGAGTGAGTTGGTGACTCATAACTCAATGTATTTGTATGCATCATTTTGTAAACATAATTGTTCGTGAATGTTTATTGTACCAATGCTTCTAAGTACTCTCAATCATCATCTTCATTCCCATCACTGTCCTCACCTTCAGGTTCATCACCACCATCATCAGCCTCAGGTCCCGAGTTAGCAATTTCCAGACCACTCTTTTCCACAACAAAAAACCAGTTCTCGATGACACCGGAAGGTAACTTGGGCGAGTGTGGTACCATGCCCACAACTGAAAGGATATCTGTGATGTCGATTAATTGGAGGCTTTGTTTCCCTAGTGCTTTGCAGGATAAAAGTGTTCCGCATGACAATTCATAGAGGTCGGGATTGCTGTCTGAGAAGAGTTGATTGAACAAGTGCAATGTTGGTGAAGCGCCAACATTGACCAACAGAAAGTGGGTTGTCTTTGATCTTGACTGTGAGTTGCATGTAGTATTGTACTTCTGCAAACCGCTGTCATCCATTGAGTTGTATCTAGGTCAGATCACCAAATGAGCTTCAATAAATGAAATAGAGAGGACCAACTTGCTTACTTTGACATGACAGGCTATGTGAATGTCATCCAGAGATTTCTGTGACTCTGTCCAAAGGGATCTAGCTATCTGCCCATTTGGTAGCTGAAGCCATGCCCATCGTTGATATTTTGGTGCTGGTCACCCAAGAAACTCTGAAATAATCCTATGTTCATCATCAGAACCTCTAATGGGGTGCCTATCCCGTCTTCTGAGCAGGACGAAACCATTACCAAGATCCTCAGATCCATGTGGATGAAGGTTTTCAGGTGGGTCTAGATAGGGGAAAAGTGCCTTGAACGCATTGACTTGGCAGCACCAAATGCCTTGCTGGGCAAGGTTGGAAAATGGGTTGGAAGGTTGTTGTATTTCTTGGCCGAGATTTCCAATGGTCCATTCCATAGTCCACTGAGAAGAGCATATAGGTGCCCCAACATGTGTTGCCTCTATAGCAAGATGGTTGGCAAGGTGGACACATGGGCAGACAAAATGTATTTGGTTGACCTTCCGCTGATAATAAAGTGTTTCAAATTTGAGTTCCCATTCTGCGAAGAGTTTGTGAGCATGAGTAAGGTCTTCGGAGGTGATTTTGTATTGTGACATGATTCGAAGTGCAGCAACAAATTTGCAGAAATTCTGCCAGTATTTTTGAGGGAGAACATTGTAGAGGAGTGCTGGGCAGAGAGCATATAGCCATGTAACGTATTCTATCACCTTGTACCATGAATTCATCTTCTCGGCGGGATTGTGAGGAGCGACATTGAATGAATCTGGAAGGTGGGGTTTACAGTTAGCAATGTCATGGCCATGTTCTTGCCATGTTTCTCCAATAAGCACCATCCAGTCCCATGTGTCTTTGCTGTCAGTGCGGTCACAGTTGATTTCGCCTCGCCATAGGTCGGTAAACAAAGAGACTATGTTCACACCTGCAAAGTGCATGATTTCTGAAGAGAAACATTCCAGAACACCAGGAGATATTCAGGTTGTAGTCCAAGGAGAAAACTCAGCCCAACAATACCAGTTTCAAGACGTCGCTTTCCATATTGGGCCTGGTTAGGGGCCACCATCAGAATTCTGAGTTTCTTCACATAGTCACTTGAGGTGCTAGGGGTAATGTCATAGGAGCTGATGTCGGGGTGAAGGCAACCATTAACTTGATAATTATCCAGCTGCAGGAGCACTGGGTAGTACTGTGAACTATTTGGTTTGCGATGTCCTTTTACAGGACAAAACATATGGCAGCCTTGTTTGCCTGAGTGACCTACAAGGTTACTCAGGCAAAGGAGGCCGGGTCCATCAGTGCAGGTGAGGATCAAAAACAGGTTTGAAGTGAAAGTCTGGTCGATGGAGGCATCCCAGATCATGAGTTCTTCACACTGAACTGCTAATATGTGATGAAAGCCAGGGTAAAAAAATGACTCAATAAACTTAGGTTTATTTGGTCTGGAAATGATCACTCTGTGCCCATTTTACACTTTATATTGTTCATACAGCGCTAACCAATGCTTCCTTTCACTTATAACCTATCCCATTGGATTCTACGTCTCAGCTTACCCTAGATACCAACTCAGTTGAGCATTCCAGCTTGTTTCCATTGCTCTGCCCAAGCAAAGCAATGACTTGTAGCTTCTACTTTGCGGTTTACTTTATCTGTTTACCTTTGTTTACATTAGGTCGCCCATAGTCCTCAGAGTCCACTGTAGTTAGTCTTTGGTTACTCACAGTGGACTCCAGTCCCCAGCTTATTTCAGCTCCCTGAGTTGACCCATTCAGTGCAATAGCACTTCTGCTGAAAGTGCATTGCTTTTATGTCAACACCTTTGTTCAGCGCACCGGGAGACCTCCAGTCCTGCCTCATCTCCTTCCACAGAGTGTGGGTGGCTGGGCATGGACAATTTTTTTTCATTGTATATCTCTTGTCGTCCTGTCATGTGTCATATTGTTTTCTGTCTTCTGAATTGTCGTTTTTGTGCTAGATCATCATGATAATCATTAATGGACACTGATCTGATTTGCTCATTGATTGGTTGTCAGGTTGGTTGATTCTGTCCCCTTAAGCGAGTCATGTGAAGGATTGTGTGGTATACCTTTGTAGCCTGGACACTGACTTCTCTGTGGGTTCCCAAGACTGACTGTCTGCAGTGCTGTGGCCATGTCTCCACCGTCCCTCACTGTATAGGCATCATCTCCTCCTTGTTGTATCTCTCAACTACATGTCGAAGGCCTCACTCTTCTCATTGTATCTACAGTGGATTTCACATCCATTGAGGATTCAAGTATTGAAAGATTATGAATCTCCAGTGCTGCTGCTCTCGACTACGTGTCAAAGGCATCGCTTTCCTAGGTCTGAATTGCGCTATGGCAATGTCACACTTGAGAACTCCTACAAAACAAAGAAGGGTCAGTGATATCCTGGTCATTGGACCGCGAGGATCTGTTCCTCCCTTTTTTACCTTCATCGCCACAACATAGTAATCATGAGCCTCTACCTATCCTGTGGCTCATTGAGCCCAGGACAGGAGAGAACTATTGATGACCTTGTCATTCCCATTCTTTTCATCTACCCCCTTGGGCTTCTGGGAAGGCAGCACCTTGCTCAACCAGCGAACGCTAGACACACGCCTTGTCCATCCGACTCTCGCCCTCAGTCCCCTCACACTGAACCCCTACCTGATGTTGACAATTTCACTCATTTGCAGACTGGCAAGCAAGATTTCATTGATACTATCCATGTCTACAATGACCCCTTCCAAGAGTACATGACCAATCACCAGAAGTGTATCAATCAGTGGTGGCGCTGGTCTACTGAGATCATCCCTTCACTCTTACCCCTCTTCTGTGCACATCTACACAAGACGGATAACCTTTGGCGTCCTGCATCTGCGAGAAGCACCATGGACGACCAGTACTTGTGCTCGTGCGGCTCAGACCAGCGTGCCATCCAGATAACTTGTGTATTTTTTGATAGTGAGGGCCCTCTCTCCCTCACTCATATATGGGTCAGCTCACAGTGTTAGGGATTGCTTGTATTTCTATCTGTTGCTGTTCGTGCTCCACGGTGGCCCACCAACTCATTACAATGGGCCTATTCCCCTATGCCCCTGTTGCGTCTTCCCTTGCGGTGAACCTCAGAGTTTTGCAATTTGTTAAGACTCTTTTCATTGACATACATAGAACTGTGTTCATGTATGGAGATATCTGCACCTTGGTGCCTATGTACAGGGCCTTATAGTCTGGGTATGCCTGAGACTGTCCAAACTGCTTAGGTAATCGTAACTATGCCTATTGAGAGGCACATGATCTGATACATGGGCTATACTGGGCAGGACACTACACATGAAGGTGCGGTGCTGCACACATAGGGAACTCTGGTTCCCTACAGCGTGACACTTGATTACTTCTAGGGGTACATTCTTGAGTTACTGGTTAGATCTGATGCTATAAGCCCTCTTAGTATTCAATAAGATAGGGCTTAAGCACTTTTGACCAAGGTCATATGAGTGACACTACAGGCATTGGGCTTGAAATGTGTAACTATCACGTCATTTGGTGGCAAAACAAAATCCCAGTGTCTGCTAATCTGAAACAGAGATAACATTTAAAATTATGTGACCAAGATGTCACACAATCAACCTGGCTGACATGGTAAGTTGTATAGGCTTATCAGCCAAGATAACATACTGATAAAATCTAAAATATGAAACTGATAAAATCTGAGCTTTTTCAAATAATATATGCAACATTTCTGTCTCACTTGGCATCCACAGATATGGCACCACAACTCAAAAAAAAAAAGGCTAAATGATGGGATGATGTTATTTCGTCTGTGTGAAAACTTGGCTATTAGCCATACAAATTGAATCATTTTGTCACTGTGGCTGCTCTTCTGAATTGGCACTTTCAGAAACAATCCTGTCTCCATATCAGCAGTACCAGTACACAGAGACTTTTTTAAAAATTATATTCATGCTGGCTGCATATCATCTGGGCATAAATATATCATTTTCTCTTCATTAACTCCTAGATTTTAGCAGCAAAATATTTTTTATTTCCTATCAAGATAAGATTGGCTGACCCAGCACCTGGCTGCCATATAGGAGTAGTAGATGTGTAAGGTACTGGCACACAAAGATGGGGAATGATGGAAAGCCAAATCACCTGGGGTTGGTGTTCAAGCCAGAAGCTTGCAGAAGTGCTATTGCACTGAATGGGTTGACTCAGGGAGCTGAAATAAGCTAGGGACTGAAGTCCACTGTGAGTAACCAAAGACTAACTACAGTGGACTCTGAGGACTATGGGCGACCTAATGTAAACAAATGTAAACAGATGAGGTAAACTGCAAAGTAGAAGATACAAGTCATTGCTTTGCTTGGGCAGAGCAATGGGAACAAGCTAGAATGCTCAACTGAGTTGGTATATAGTGTAAGTTGAGGCATAGAATCCAATGGGATAGGTTAGAAGTGAAAGGAAGCATTGGTTAGCACTGTATGAACAATATAAAGTGTAAAATGGGCACAGAGTGCGAAATCACCACAAGTAACAGTTGGTACTTAAGGACTTAGACCTGAGGTTGGATAGTGAAACACTAGTGTAGCATTGGCACTTGTATGAGTACAATATGACTGAGATATATGTAGATGTATAGTAGGCAACTGACACAACAATAGTGTTATCCTATGTAAGTCAAGGCATGAGACGGTGCAGGATGTAGTCTGCATATAAGCTAAGTGAGGTGGCGTGTCTCTTTGCTTGCAACTACATCCTTTGCTCATGTAGCACGTAGCTCATCAACATTTTCCAGTCGGCACCCTTTCCAGTTTTTTCTTGGTTTTTACTTCAGTCACCATCATGACCAATTCTCAGGAAGAAGAATGCCTGGATCACATGTTACCGGAATTCCAAGAGGTCCGCCTTCTTTTCATGGTAGAAGGTAAGACCAACGGGAAAGTAGCAGCCTTACTCAGCAACCTCTGGGATTTCAACAACAACAAAGCAAAACTAGCTTGGGACTGACAACGGACAGTGGAAGTTGAGGCCCAGCAAGAAGAGCGCAAACATTTAGAACAAGAAGCAGGAAGGCAATGTCTTCTGCATCAACAGGAAGAAGAGCAGAAGAAGTACAAAAACAAATTTGCCCCCATTCCCAACAAACCACTTCCCACCACATTCCTACTACTCCCCTTGCAACATGCACTCAATAAGCTATGCAAGGGTGAATATGTCCCCCTTTACTTCTTCACCAACAAAGGCATCCGAGAAGCAAAGGATGACGGCTCTGGAGATGAAGACCTACTCACGCTTGTCCAAACAGACAAAGGACCAACATTCCAGATGGCAGCCTCTGCAAAGGCCAAAAAGCACAAGGTCAGGGACAAGCACCTGACCTGGGATGAATTAAGTCAAGTCAACTACTGCATGATCGTGGCGATGAAGCAGCAGGAATGGCCTGATGAATGAATCAGCATGATTTGAGACCACAGCCCTTTCAGAATGAGTACCACTCAAACACATTTGTAGGACCATCACCTCCCAATGCCCCCATCTTACTTTCAATCTGCGCCATCTATCTCGGGTGGCACAGGCACGCCATGCCAGTCATTCAATACCCAGCAAGGCGGACATGGGATGATAAGCATGACACCCACTGCAAGAGAGTCAATAAAGCCATCCGTACCAGGAACGGCAGTGTCACACTGTGTAGCCTCTGGCAACATGAATGCAGGTGCCACGAGAAACATGACCACATGCACCACTGCTTGGGCTGTGGAGCCATCACCAACAGAGCCAGCAGATGTCCTCAAGCTCAGAACATTCCAACTATGAACACTGTATAGACCCGAAGCTTGGGAGCAGACCTTAAAACAATCGGACCTCTTCACTTGTTTCCCATCCCTCACGCATGGTCTTCATTATGGTTTCTTTGTAGGACACCCTGTTATCACCTCTGTACAGTCCCCTCCAAATAACACATCTGTTCAAATGTATCAGAGCGAATTAGAAGACATTGTAAATAAGGAAATTTCCAAAGGCAGATACATCAGACTGTTTCCCCTAGCAACAGTAGAAGCTCTCCTGGGCCCTTATCAAACATTCCCTCTTTTCATAATTCCCAAACCCGGGCAACCAGGTAAATTCAGACTTGTTCAGAACTTTTCATTTCCCATCAATCCCTCCCCTCAGTTTCCTACCCCTTCCATCAATGACGCAATTGACTCCAGCCTTTTTCCATGCACATGGGGCAAATTCTCAACAATTTGCCTCCTGATCTCTGATCTCCCACCCGGATCCCAAGCAGCAACAAGGGACATAGTGGGAGCCTATTGCACCATACCGCTCCATGCCTCATAATGGCCAGCCGCCATAGTACATATTTTGAAAACTCACACATGTATAGACACCTGCATAGCATTTGGGGCTTCCCCTTCCTGTGGTGCCTAGGGACTAATCACTGATGCAGGGGCAGAAATCCTCCATGCCAATGACATAGGTCCACTCGACAAGTGGGTTGATGACCATGTTTTCTTCAGAATACTGTGCATGCACCTGACAGAATACAACCAAGCCCAACAACAATGGCACATGAGCATAATGCAAACCAGCCAATGGCACACCAGATCATGCATCTGGTACAGCAACACAACCCTTCCCAATGATGAAACAGAAGAATTCAGCAAGGACTGTAGTTCTCCCATCAAGAACCTCGCCAGCAATTCCCCTCAATCAGAAGAAGACACACATTTCTTGTACTGTTTTGACGACATAGACAAAATCTCACGTGAACTAGGAATCCTTTGGGAAACATCAAAGGACCAACTGTTTTCCAACTCAATGATCTACATTGGTTTTATTTGGAACATCTCCAATGATGATAACAGTGTTCCACTCAATCAATTCACTCCTCACTTGCTCCAGGGGGTTTTCAAGGTCAGGGAAGACAATGGAAGAGGTTTTGAGACAATAGGAGTGATGGATGCAGTGATATGATAGGCGCAAAGTTGAGATTTGACTATAGGAGCCCAGATATGTGTTACTTGTGGTGATTTCACACTCTGTGCCTATTTTACATCTTATATTGTTTATACAGCACTAACCAGCACTTCCTTTCACTTATAACCTATTCCATTGCATTCTACACCTCAACTTACCCTAGATACCAACTCAGTTGAGCGTTCCAGCTTGTTCCCTGCCCTAGCAGAGCAATGACTTGTAGCTTCTACTTTGCAGTTTACCTCATCTATTTACATTTGTTTACATTAGGTCGCCCACAGTCCTCAGAGTCCACTGTAGTTAGTCTTTGGTTACTCACAGTGGACTCCAGGTACTGTATACATTCATACCCATTCAATATGTTGGTTACTCACAGTGGACTCCAGTCCCTAGCTTATTTCAGCTCCCTAAGTCAACCCATTCAGTGCAATAGCACTTCTGCAAGCTTCTGGCTTGAACAAAAAGATGGCAGGAACGAACCCAGGGACCCAAGGGGAAGCGTGATTGGGGTGAGTGAATTGTGAGGCGCCAAGATGAAAATCGAGGCAAGGGAGTGGTGGGTGAAAGATGAGCTGTTGCACAAGCTGAGTGGCAGGTGCGAGTGGATTGAGGTGATGGTGGCATGGGAGAGAAAAGGCCATGCTGCTTTCTGCTGCTCCTCCAAAGACCAAACTTTGTCACTCACTTGTGCCTCATTATGTAACAGAGTCACAAGTTGTCCCAGCCAGCTGGAGCTATCCCCACCACAATACTGCCTGTCCCTGGGATAGAATGGATGTCATGGGTCCTTTGTTGCATTTTTCTCCAAAATAGCACCACCAAATGCTCTATTGGCTCTGCTGTGCTAATGACCTCCATATGCATGGACTTCTAGCCAACACCACCCACAATCATTCACTCATAATTTTTCTTTTAGATATTTCAAAATCTGCAATCAGTAGCTTACACTATATATTGCAATGCAGCAACACCAAAAACCTGCTTTCTCAAAATCTCTGAGTTGACCAAGCACAAAAAACTAAAACACAGCAGTGCAAGCAGCATAATACAGACCTGTATAAATTTGTTTCTACATATGCTAGTGGCCCCTAATGCATATACATTGACCAGACAAGTACCCCTGGGGATATCTATCCCTCACATGCTATTGCTCTGTATGGGGAGATCCCCTACAGTCAATCATGTCATTGGGGACATCCATCATGTGCTATTCAGCTGTTTGGGAATATCCCCCACAACTCATTTGTGTCATTTGGGATAAAGTGGTGGGTGTTATTAGGGATATTCCTCACTTTCTATTGCTCTGCACAGGGATATCCCCTATAGTCAATCATATTATTGGGAATATCCCTCCCATGCTGACCATGCAGCCTTCCACATTTATTGATAGTGTGCTGCACTGAGCCAGATTCCTGTTCAGGACACCATTAGTGGGACTCGACACTAAGGATCAGGTGAACTGATCTCCTCCAGAGCTAAAGGCTCTCAGCAGCACCATCTACAAGGAGGTTTGGGACTGTTGAGCTGTTCTGGGATATCCCTCAATTTTTTATTGAGCTGTACAACATATCCCTTATGGTCATTGACATTGTACTGGGGATATCTCTTGTTCCAATGCCATGTCAATCAGCACTCAACAATCTGACATCAATACTCAGACAGCCACAGGTGTAGCCACACTGGAGGCACTACATTCCCCAAGAACACCAGACAGCATATATAACACACTAAATATTTTCCTGCATAGACACAACTGCAACCAGGCAAACATCACGAAAATGAGGAGGAAATGATATACCTATATATGGCATTACCTATTATAAAAAGTATGTATTTGACATCAGAATGATACACACTTTGGTGATGCTATCTAATTGATGAGTGCAATGACAGTGTAGATCAAAATCTATCAGTTATATTTTGTAGTACATATATATCAGTCCAATGACTAAAGATCATGACTGTCATCACTGCAATGGGAAACACTCTAAGTGTGTTTCTATGCCTGGTCTATTCTGACATGCTTACACCCATTATCTGAAATTATCATTTTTATCAGGGAATATCTTTTGAAAATCATGTTAAAATAAAAATAAAAAGTAAAGATCAAAACCTCACATCACTCATCATGATATTCATCCTCCACATTCATAGATAAAAAATGTTTTCATTCCTCAAAAAGATACCTAGACTACCACTGTAGACTACCATTGTAAACTACCAATGTATTTAAAGAAAAACGCAAAAAAGCGGAAATTAGGAAGAAAAAACACTTACAATTTCATTCACACAAGTTATTGGACTTACCAGTGATGAACTTACCTCGGGTAGTAACTCTGACCTGAGCAGTAGCCCAGGGACAAGAGTGACTCTGCCTCTGAAGAAATCAAAGGACAAGAGTGAAGAAACTTGAAAAGCAACAGAGGGTGAGTTTATATAACATGTACTATGCAGTACTTACAAATTATTTCCCAGGCTTCTGGCTGGTTTCAAGACTATTCCATGACATTCATGATAAGGGTAGATAGCTGAGCATCAGAGTGAAGTAGTTTGACCAGTCAAATATCATGGAATGTCATTGTATATCATTGTGAAGTATGTATTATCAGCAAATGTAATGGAATTATCACATGATGACATAGTGACAACTTTGAATATTCCATTTTCAGAGCCACAAAATTATTATTATTATATTATTAGTGGATGCCAGACTGAGTACAAGATGAGAATGGTTGAGATACTTTCAAAATGTCACTCATTAGTTATATAGCCTCATCAGTGAATTGTCTGTCTGGTGTTAGAGGATCAGTTAAGCATCTTTTTTATAATAATCTGGTAAGCAAAAGATAATATTATATAAACATTTATCCTTCCATATCATATTGATATGTATTTATAAGATTTGTCTGGTTATACCAGCACCTTCCCAGTTCTGTGATGAACAAGCAACAGAGCAAGGTGAATAGGTGGTTGATCAATGTTTGGTATCTGTTCCCATTGGCCCAGCTCCTATACCCATGGTCTTCATTATCTCGTCCCTTATGACCTGCATCACAGTCACTCAAGGTCACCTGACAAGCAGGCCCAGCTGAAGGTGAGTGATGGTGACGATGTACAGTGTGCCCATGTGAAGTCTTCTGCTGAAAAGGAGGGGAGTGAGGGTGATGGGTCTTGTTACGTCGAGCAGGCCTGCAGGAGGTATCACAGTTGTGAATCTTGACATCAGATGAGGTAGCGTTCCCAGGGGAATGAGCTCTACAAGAATGTGGCATCATCAGAATGTTTCAACAAGTGCACAAGTACAAGCCACCTGCGAGTGTATTCCCTATGTTGCTCCTTTCGACTACGATGCCCATCTTCTCGCTGGCAATAGTCATCATCGGCGCTATGTAATCTGGCTTCCTCGGGCAGAACTTGTACCCGCTTCACCACCAGCACCCATTTGTGTGTGTTGACTACTTCTTCAAATTGGTTGCTATTGACATCAACATTAATGTGACCCCACTTCTGTCTGGATGCAGGGGCCAGACAATCAGGAGGCCAATATGAGGAGTGATGGCATTCAGGAGGTGAACGAGGATGACAATGAGGGGAGCGAGGGTGGTCAAGCACACGGTGATGTGAAGGGGAGCATGGCCATTTATTGGAGCAACCATTATGGTCAGATGTGGAGGGGGGGAGACGATTTGCTCAATGTGCTGCATGTCGTGTGCTGTCTGAGTTGTCGGTGTTTCTGAATTCAGCGTCCTTTCCAGCCAAGCTTGGCCATTCTTCATCTATCACATTCTTGTCGTGCTCATCCACAATACTAGCAAGCAGTTTCTTTCCATGGAGGCCACCAACAGTGAGCAGAATCTTACTGGCTTTGTTAGGACAGGTTCAAGATTTGACAAGGGGGATGGCCTCTGCAACAGCCCACTCCACCTATAAATGTTGATAACATCTAGCATGTTGCATCAGAACATCTGGCACAGGGACAAGCGGGGGACATACCTCTAGGCCATGCCATGAATGTCAAGTCATTTCCATCCTGCGGCACATGGGGTTCCTCAATGGCCTTTCCCTTTATGGCAATTATATGACAGATCCATTTGGTGATATTCAACACTGTTTCACTTTGCTTGTTGCTTGGGATAGCAAACCTACCTGAATAGCTGATGATTGCCTTTGTCTCCAAGAATGCATTTCCTATTATGAAAGCCTCTTTAAAGCAGTTTAGTAATGGATAGCACCATACAACCTACAACACTTGAATAAAATTGCCACATCTTTTCTCTACTGAGTGCTTTGAGAACTGGAATGAGTGCCCATGACATTTGGACAAATGACTTGGGGACTTAACTTAATGTATCAAATACTCAAACAATTGAATCACCATTACTAAGCTGCTTATTAACTATTCTAGTAAATGATAGGATTTGTGCTATTTGACAAAAACTATAAGAGGGCAGGAATTGTCGAGACTCAGCTGCTGTGTAAGAAGGGCATATAATGACAGAGAAATCCAAAATTTACATAAAACTCTCTCAACTTGTTCTTGCCACATGGGATACAGGGGTAATATCTATAGTATGCTGAGTATGTGACTGCTCCAATGTTTCAGCATCTATGAAATCTTGCCATAAGGTAAGGGACTTTCTATTACCCCGGCATTTATAACATCAAACATATGCTATGCATCCTTTTCATTGCCAATAATGACATTATTACCACCATTCAGGATTGTCCTTGATCAGCTTCATTCACTTGTCTCTTTTATGAATTATTTTCATACATATCTCAGGTGGGGCTTTAGAAAATATTCACTGGTATATGTGGCTAGCAGAGGACAGCCAAAAGTCAAGGTCAAGTTGCATTCTTGTCATGTCTATCTGCTTTTCCATCTGTCCTGACATGCCTAGAGAGAACATCTCTAAGCATTGCACAATAATAATATTTGTTTAAACCAATATGATTTTATTTTATTTAATACTTTATCTTATCTTATAATTATAACTTTAAAATATAGGATATATGTTGTATTTAAAAGTCTTTTTAACACTATTATATATATATATATTCATCAACTATACTTATATAATTATAAATATATATGATAAATAAATACTACTTTAAAATTGAATTATATATTTAATAATTAATTTTGAAGATATTTAAGGTATATAGTACTTGCTATCAATATATATCTGGTATAGATGTTAAATACATGTCACATTATTTACGCTATCAAGCAAGACCTGTTTAATTTGTTCACCAATTTCCTTTGTCTTCTCACCTTAAGTATTTATGTAGTTTCCATTGTCAATACAATGTAGTTATCTGCAAGTGCAGTTTTCACATGGCAGACAGTCAGGACCCAACATAGATTTATAGATTAAGAGCCTGTTGTCCAAGAGAGGTATTTCAAGGTAAAAAGTAAAATTTCAGAATATATGGAAAAATGATTTGAGGGTGTTCTGATTAAGGGTGAACATCCCATAAGATATTGAAGGTAATAGGTTGGGATGTTTAAATGTTTTAGAACACTCAAAATTAGAATATATATAATCAATATTACTATTTATTACATTACATCTATTGACATTTGTTGTATAGGTGTTGTACTCTATTGATCCCCTCATGATCAACCTCACCTGTTCAACCTCCCTCCTCATCCCTTCCCCAAGAACAGGCTTCATGTCATTCAACCCAATCACAGAGACTTTGAGTCTCTGTGATTGCCCCTGAATGACTTTATGTTTTCAGGGCTCTCATCAACACTTTGTCGTCAGGGTCCTTTACTCTCAGCCTCAGCCCTGCAAGTGGCCTCCATCTGATAACCAGCATCTACAAACAGGCTTCGCGCCGTTCACCTCAATGTCTCTGCGACTACCCCCTGAATGATTTCATGTCTTTGGGTGGTTCCTCATTGTTCAAGTTGCGCCATCGGGTTTCATTCAATGCCTTGCCAGGAGATCTTTCCTCCCCTAGAACAGGCTTTGCATCGTTTGTCCACGCTGCCAGGGACTTTGTGTCTTTGTAGCTCCCCAAGGACTTTATGTCTGTAGGGCTCTCTCCATGTCACTCGCTTCACCATCAGGTTCCTTTACTCTCAGCCTCAGCCTCAGCAATGTTACCTTTGACTTGACTGCCTATCACCTTCTCATCCCAAGAACAGGCATTGTGCTGTTTGACTTCACTACCAGGGACTTTGAGTATCATGTCTGTAGGAAATTCATATTTTTAGGGTAATCTCCCTGCTCGAGGCTATCAATCGTAGGTGCGTATTTGACCCTGGTGATCTTTCTCAACTGTGAAGGTACAGTGTGCTCATGTTTTCTCTGCAACCCCTCTTGCTAGATCTTCCTGACATGATCCATCTGCGGATTGGATGATGGAGCTGAAGCTTTGGATCACATCTGATACATATGACATGTGCTGATCCCCCATGACCTCTGTCAACAGCTCATAGGAACCCACTTTTTTGACACTGTGCACTTAAGCTAGGGGATTGCTATAAAACACCCAAGGCCCTCATGCTTCATGCCCAACGGATTTTCATCCCCGTGTTCTTCTCTCATTGCTTACATTGTGTTCCATCATTCCATCATTTCTCAATTGCGAGACTATGTGTCTCTGATATACATACAGTGGCCAACAAAAGTGTTGCAATGTTGTGCGAGTTTTCATTGTTTGGCTACTATCTAGAAAACCATGAAGCATAGACTCATGAACCCAGATATCATTAGAAGGCTCTTGGTCAGGGCTTTCCAAAAGTATATACATTGCTCATGTAATTCCTGCACCATCCGGAGATATTCACAAATTAATGAAGGGTACTCATTGCAACAGTTTTGTTGCTGATATTGAGGGTATTGGATATCAATAAGAAGTGTATCCGCCTTTTGCTTTCAGCACCTCCTGGACCCTCCTAGGCATGCTTTGAATAAGTTCCTAACAAGTAACAGCCTCAATCCTCTCCCATTCCCTCTCCACTCTCTCCCAAAGCTCTGCAATCCCCTTTGGTGGTTCAGGATACTCTGCCAGCCTTCTTTTGAGGATAAACCATAGATGTTCTATGGGATTAAGGTCTGGAGATTGAGCAGGCCATACCATGACTTCATAATCATGGTCTTCCTGCTTGTGTGGGTCATTATCTTGCTGGAAGAGGATATCCTCTGGAGATTTGTTGAAATACTCCAGGGATTGCTGCAGCTCATCCTCCAAAATCTGCACATAAAGGTCAGCATCCATCCTACCATCAATCTTGCATGCCATTCCAGCACCCTTCCAGATCATACAGCCCCACATCATCAAAGATCCTCCTCCAAACTTCATTGTTCCCTCCACTATTCTGTCACTAAGACCCTCTCCTGCCTTTTTCCACACCTATTTCCTACCATCTGACCATACAACATGCTTCCAGTCCTCCACAGTCCAGTGCTGATGGCTTATAGCAAAGTCCAACCGCTCCTTCCTATGACACTTGGAAAGAAGAGGGTGTTCTTTCTTCACTACAGCCTTCATTCCAGATTTTTCAAGGTGACAGTGTACTGTCTGAGAGGAGATAGGATGGTTCTTGATGTCCTGAAGT
>KN819397.1:98532-110317 GCA_000827475.1 Paxillus involutus ATCC 200175
CCCACATCATCAAGATCCTCCTCCAAACTTCATTGTTCCCTCCACTATTCTGTCACTAAGACCCTCTCCTGCCTTTTTCCACACCTATTTCCTACCATCTGACCATACAACATGCTTCCAGTCCTCCACAGTCCAGTGCTGATGGCTTATAGCAAAGTCCAACCGCTCCTTCCTATGACACTTGGAAAGAAGAGGGTGTTCTTTCTTCACTACAGCCTTCATTCCAGATTTTTCAAGGTGACAGTGTACTGTCTGAGAGGAGATAGGATGGTTCTTGATGTCCTGAAGTGCTTTGGTCACTTGGACAGCATTTTCAGCCTTTCCAGTACTGATAAGTCAAATGGCATGGCGCATATCAGTTGAAGTGACAAGAGAAGGATGTCCACCAGAGGACTTCTGGAGGTCAGGACAGAGTTTAGAGTGGACTCAACTGATGGTAGAGTGGTTCAGACCAGTATAAGTAGCAATTTGACGAGTGGATTGCTGTTGCTCCAAAAGAGTGATCATCAGTAAAACAGTTCCAGGCACGACAGCACTGCACAGCTCTGTACAGAGCTGCACAGAGCTCACAGAGGCTCACAGAGCCACAGCCAGGTCCCCCCCTGGACAGTGGACCCACAGCCGATCACAGCCACTCACAGAGTTTTACAGCCACTAACAGAGATCCACAGAGATCCACAGCTGCTGCCAGGACTTCGACAGGCCACAGTTTGTTTCTTTGGGCCAGCACACCACCAGAGGAGGAATAATGTATATATAATTACATTGTACACAGCTACAGTCAGTACTAATTAATAATACCTAAATGTCTAAATGAATGGTTGAAAATGTTGTGCCACCTGTGTTGCACATTCTGCCATCTTGTTGGCAGCTGTCGTCCTTGCTCTGTCCCCTTTCCTTGCCCTTGACTTCTCTCGTCTTGACTCCATTGCCCCCTCTGCCTCTTGGCTCATCTCCTCATTTTGACTCTCTTGACTCGATGTCCTTGACGTCCTTGACTCCCTTGATGTGCTCGACTTCTTTGACTTTGACTTGACCCAGCTCATTCGTCTTGACGTGTTCGACCGTCAATTTGACCTCCTGCTTGCGGGTGTCTGCACACGTTCATGCGGCCGTTTCGCTCGACTTCAGGTTGTCGTCCTCTGTCTCGACGTGTAGGCTCGACCGCTTACTTGACTCCCCCTTGAGCTGTATGCTCGGGGGTTTCTGGTGAGTCCGTTTCACTGCCTGGGTTGTGCGTGACGTCTGCATGGGTTCGTGCGGGCGTTTTGTTTGACTTCATGTGGTTGTTGTTGTTGTGTCGTTCAGGGTGTGGTGGTAGAGCTGGTGGTGTGGGAGGTGATGGTGGTTGTGGTGGAGGTGCATCATCTTCGTTGTTGGCATTTGTCGCCACTGTTTGACGTTCCTCCATTGTCTGCCCTCTCTCCCTGTTCTGCTGACCTTCCTCATCATCCCTGGCCTCATCTCTGGCCTTCTCCCTTCGACATCGCTGTTCATTGTCTCCATACAATGGGCTCTGGTCGTCGTCACTGCTCACTGCCTCTCCTCAGCCCTCTCCATTTGATGTCTCGTTGTACAGTGTCCTTTGTGGTTGTGAGGTTGACGACTCCTGTCATGGGTGTTCAAGGTGCGTGGCCATTTCATTATCGTACCCGCTCGACTGCTGACCAGTCATCTCCCCCTTGAGCGGCCTGCTCGGGGGTCGTCGTCGTTTGTCTGGGGTTGGTAGGGCGTGGTAGGGAGGTGGTAGGGTCAATGTGGGTATGACATACACATGGCGGACGTCCTTGTCCCCACCGTTGTTGTTCGAGCTGGGAGTCTCAATCCCACTCACCCACTCACCCTTCTCATCCTCCTCTCCCCCCTTCTCACCCTCGTTCAACACATTCGGCAGTCCATACGACCTGCCCATTGGCGTTGCTGGCCCAATGCTCATAGTGTTTGTGTTTGTGGTGTCAGTGGCCTTGATGTCGGCAGTCTGACTCACTGTCTGGGGTTGCTGGGGCTCGACGTGAGTGTGGTGGACATCATCATCCTCGCCATCTTCATTGACTGCTTCCCTACTCCCTCTATCCCTTGACTCTACTCCTCCCCAGCTCCATTCGACATTGTCATCTTGTCTTCGTCAACGTGTCTTGACATGTGGTACGTGGCTGTCTCAACGTTGTTGGTGACTCAATCACCTCGACGTGGATGCTGGCTGCTCAAATGGCAGGAGGGGGTGATATGGGATTGTGGTGGTGACTGGGGGTTGCGGTGGTGAAGTGGTGAGTCAACTCAAGTCATAGGTAAACTGCTCGTGAGCTTGATGAGGCTTACACTGTCAGCCATGTGGTCCATGGCATCTTTGCCTGGTCCCATTACTGCAGCTGCCTTTTCGTCATCTTTTCCCTTCGACCTTCTACCTTTCTCACCTTCTCCACACCCTCTTTTAACTCTTCCCTGGCGCTTTGATTCCCGTTGGTGCTGATGGCGCATGTTGCTACTTGGTATGTTGTGTACTCGACTTCTCAACCTGTTGCTGACTGAGTTGTTGTGACGTGACGTGTCACCAACGTCGTTGCGTGTGTGTACATGGTCGTCGGCTGAGTGATGGGTTAGTGGAGTGGGTTGGATGTGACATACTGGTTGGGGTTGAAACTGAGAGCATAGGGTACTTAGTGTAGAGGTTGAACACGGCGTCATGTGACCCAATTCAAGCAAAAATTGTCTAAGTCCATAACTACTACGCTTTTACTAGTACATAGTAGTAGTAATTGACTACCTAATAGTTAGTGCTATTACTGTGGCGGCTGTGCCACGCTGTGCTGTGCTGTGAGATCCTGTCAGCGCTGTCAAATTACCAAACTCTGTGACAAAACAGTGGTTTTACTGATAATGATTTGGTTGATTTGAGCAACAGAAAGAGATTTCATGGTGATGAAAGTGGAAAACATTGCAATATTTTGGTTTATTTAGACTATGGCAGCCTCTTAATAATCACATGATTCATTGCTTAGCTAAACATCGTATATAATCTACCATTCTGGTACTTTTCTATGTCAGCAACAAAACTGTTGCAATGAGTACCCTTCATTAATTTGTGAATATCTCCGGATGGTGCAGGAATTACATAAGAAATGTATATACTTTTGGAAAGCCCTGACCAAGAGCCTTCTAATGATACCTGGGTTCATGAGTCTATGCTTCATGGTTCTCTAGATAGTAGCCAAACAATGAAAACTGGCACAACATTGCAATGCTTTTGTTGGCCACTGTATATCTCCTTGAGACTACATGTCTTGAAGGAGATCTGGGCAGAGATTTCATATCTCTGTTTGTTATATCTCTGCTTTTTGCTTGTTCCTGCTTCCATTTTTTTTGTACCTACCCACCGTCACAGAATCAGCGAGACTCTGTGTCTGCCTCATAACTTGTGAAAACTACACGTCTCCAATGAACTCAGCCAGAGATTTCACATCTATCGTCTTCCATCTTTCTTTTGGTACCTACCCACCGTCCCTGTCCCCAGTTTCGCACCCGTCGTGCCTCCCAAGGTGAAACATTCCAAGTCCTCCACAGCAAAAAGCTCTGGGCCAGCCACTGAAGAAGGCCTGCGAACACGGTTCATGTCTATGAAAACCTGATCAGGTTCTTTATATGTAGGTCTCCATCTTATCTTCACATGGTGTTGCTCACATGCATGTACAGGTCGCAATCCCCTCTGGACCAAGACCCAAGCCACAATTGAAGAGGAAGGACCCAGATGTGGTCCATTTGACCGAGGAAGAGGACTTTCAGTTAACATTCAACCGGGCAAAATGTACAATAGGTATGTTGTTATGGATTCCCTATGCTCGTTCTGTGACTGACATGTTGAGCAGGAAAGTTGCCCGATCCCCAACCCGACGATGTGGAAGCCATCCCCACTGCATGGTCAAGATCATTAGAAAAATTGCAACACCCTTCGGAGTGCAGCAAACATCTCAAGGACAATGATGCAGAGTCAGCCGCCCCCAACACTGAGGGCGAGGTAGAGGACCCCCCGCCTCGTTCCAAGGTGAACTCCAGACGCCCACCCACTACATGTAAGTGTCTCAATCAATCAATCACTATGGTTGCACACAGGGACTAAGGCAATATAGACACCCGCAAAGACAAGTCCAAACAGACTTCAGAGCACTCCTGATGTCTTGACGACGATAATGCAGAACACCACACGCCTGGCACGGAGGACGAGGAGCCCCCCTCCTCTGTCAAGTAGAACACCACACACCCATCCCCCTCTATAGGTAAGCGCTTCAATGTACCTGGTTGGGCACAGGGACTAAGTGGATGTAGACCACCATGCCCCCTCTTGCCAAGAAAAATCCAAACACCCTTCAGACCAACTCCTGACATCTCAATGACAATGACGGTGATGATCACCCACCCTCTGCCACATCGCTAGAGAGCAACAAGGATATGGCAACGGGCACTGCCAGCCACCTCGCAGATGAAATGCTTGCAGATGTTGAGCATGTTGAGCAGCTTGTGCTCTTGGGGGATGTGACATCCACCAATGGCCATGCGACGGCTTCACCTCGCAGTCATTCAAGTTCCCTAGAATGGCCAGGCTCGGACATTGACTTTATCCAGATTGAGGAGGATGAGGATCCTGTTCAAGCCAGAAGCTTGCAGAAGTGCTATTGCACTGAATGGGTCGACTCAGGGAGCTGAAATAAGCTAGGGACTGGAGTCCACTGCGAGTAACCAAAGACTAACTACAGTGAACTCTGAGGACTATGGGCGACCTAATGTAAACAATAAACTGCAAAGTAGAAGATACAAGTCATTGCTTTGCTTGGGCAGAGCAATGGGAACAAGCTAGAACGCTCAACTGAGTTGGTATCCAGGGTAAGTTGAGGCGTAGAATTCAATGGGATAGGTTAGAAGTGAAAGGGAGCGCTGGTTAGCGCTGTATGAACAATACAAAGTGTAAAATGGGCACAGAGTGCGAAATCACCACAAGTAACAATTACTGCTGCCACCACCCTCTCCGAGTTGTTCCTCCTCCCCACTTCGTGCTCCCATGTCTCCTATGGAGACCTCTGACAACTTTGAACCTGCTGATCTACTTGCTGATCTACACATGGATGGCCTCATGAACTCGGAGGAGAATCAATCTGAGGAAGTGAGCAACATTTGGATAGCACAGGGTGATCTCGCTCAGGGGTTCCCGGATGCATCTCGGAACTATAAAGGTGGGAAAACATTTATGGATAATTTTGATGCGTACTAGCATGCGTCAGAGTGCATCAACAATCTATTTTACCCCTTTGCAGCATCACATGACTGGGAAATGGCAGAGTGGTTGGTGCTCTCAGGGCTCAGCATGGCCAAAATAGACAAGTTTCTGTCATTGCAGCTGGTGAGTAATATTGACCGTACCGCTACTATCCGCTCCTGAACTGTAGTTAGGCTTGAGGCCTTCCAGTTTCATTCCGCAGTGCAAAGGAACTCCAGAAGTGCATTGAGATCCTACCTTCTGGACCACGGTGGAAGTATGTGGTTATTGAGACAGAATTTCACACCAAACACATCCTACACTTGTTCTTCCGAGATGTGATTGCGTGCTTACAGGTGCTACTCTCAGATCCGGTACTCACAGACCACGTAGAATTCTGCCCACACAAGATATTCACCTCTGCCAAAAGGGTCCATCAGATCTACCATGACTGGCTGACTGGTGATTGTGCATGGGAGCTTCAGGTAGGCCATGTCCCATATCTGTCTTTCAAGTACGCTTATTGGTCCACAGACTCAATTACCTCCTGGGTCAATACTCTTGGACATCATTCTTTCATCCAACAAGACACATATCACACTTATCGGAAACTGTCAAGTTCATCCTCTTCTGATCTCTCTCGCCAACATCTCCAGCAGCTCTCGAAACAAGGAGCTCAACAATGCATATTTACTCCTAGCGCTTATGCTGATTCCAAAGTTCACTTGTTGAACTTGCGCTTATAGCAGCATGTACAGCATTCATTACAGCATGTTACTATCTTAGATAAGTAGTTAGATAAGGACTCTTAGTCACATCAACAGTCACATCAGTGACCTGTCATTCTTGTATCCAGTATATAAACCCAGCGCTGTAATAGCGCTCAATAGATCGTTTCTTACACTCCAACCACTACCTGCTTACCAGCAAGTAATCCCCTCAGCACAGGTGAGTAGAGAGTTCCTCTCGCTATGCCCCTGCATGCTTCAACATCACTTACCCCAACAAGCAACTTCAAGGCATGCTTGCAGACAGGCTCCTTCACCAGGTCATTGATCTGGTTGTCGAACCTCTCAAGAAAGCAGCACAGTATGGTCGTATGATGAGTGATCCTGCTGGTAACAGCAAATACTACTTCACCTTACTCACTGCCTATATTGCAGATACTCCTGAGGCTCATGTCCTTACCTGTGTTCGTAACAATGCGTCCCATGTCACTACCATGATGAAGAGTCAATTTGGTGACTGCTTCCGTCATCTATCTCGCACCGCCCATTTGACTCTCTTGCAACTCCATGCCATCACCACATCTCCGAGCACTCTACCTGCGTACTTCAAAGCCTGCAAACCCCACCTCAATGGTGTGAATGCACCTTTCTGGCAGGACTGGGCACTTACCGAACCTAGCATTGTCTTTGGCCCTGAACCATTGCACCATGTCCACAAAATGTTCTGGGATCACAATTTTTGCTGGGCTATCAACCTTCTAGGCGAGGCAGAACTTGATTTTCGTTTCTTACTTCTTCAACCCCTCACCGGCTATCATTGGTTTAGCGATGGTGTAACACTGCTCAGGTCACCATCTGGTCGTGATCATCGCAATATACAACAGTACATCATTGGAATTGTTGCAGGCGCTGCTCCCCGCAGATGCATCACTGCTTTATGTGCATTGAATGACTTTCGCTACTATGCTCAAGCACCTCGTTTCTCTGAAGAAGACATCACAAGGATGCAGAACGCACTTAAGGAATTCCATGACAACAAGTCCTCAATTATTGACAATGGGGCTCGCACTCACTGGCAAATTCCAAAGCTAGAGCTCCTTAAGAGTGTTACTCTTAGCATCCGCTTGCAAGGTGCTCCAATGCAATGGACCACAGACATACATAACTGAACACGTGCACATCAAAGTGGTGAAGGAACCTGCTTGCTCTGGGAATAACCATGACTCATATGAGCAAATGTGTTGATACCTCAATCATCGTGAGAAGTGCACACATTTTGACCACGCTACATCAATTCACCAGGGGGACCTAGGACCCAGACCCAGATTGATGAACATGTTGAAGGTGGTGGGCGAAAGATTTTCAACTACTTTGAGCAAGCAAAGCAACTGGATCATGATGTGTTGCCCAGCATTCCGAGGCCCTACAGGACATTTGCTACCCCTCACCAATACTGCATTTCACCTCGGAAGCAACCCGTCTCTAACCAACATGACTGTTGATGCCGTGGTCCAAATTTTCCAGCTGGTTGATCTTCGCCCCACCATCATTGACTCTATCAACCATGTTTCCACCAGGGCTAATCCCACTGCTAGACATCTGCAGTGATCTGGAAACACGTCCACTGATTCCGATATTTCCTTCTCACACATCCAAGTATGGTTCAAGGTTCGTATCCAATCAGTGCTGTACTGCGACAATCAAGCCCTAGAGCCATCTCAGGCCCTGCTTGCACAACCTCCCAGTGATTCCTGGCCCATGGGCCGTCATGATGGTGATATTATCAATACGGATGAGAGTTGTCTCTGGCCCCATTCCAGTTTGAATGGTCACGACATCAGGCAATTGCGGATCATCTTTTGTCCCATTTGGCCCCGATGCCCTCACACCGTCCCCGATATGTTCCTCACATATGTTCAGAAGTTCAAGGTCATCAGATATGACACACCTTCCGGGATGCACCTTCTCAAGCAGTCCATGTGTTCGAACGGGACATGTTTTGGATACATTGTCCCTGTTAATTGCCTCAGATCCCATGCACACCTTATGCCTCACTTTGGACAAAAGGTATCCTCTCGTCTTTCTATGCAGACTGCACTGGAGTTCTCTAAACAGTTTTGGCTGAATAAGTATGGGGATAAAGGATTTTCCTATGCGTTGTCAAATTGAAGGCATATATATATCCCATTCCTTTGTCAATTTTTGTTATCTGGCAGTATTGTGATTTCAAATATCCACAGTGGGCCCACTATATAGAAGCTGTGGGACTAGTTACTTAGTGACCACAATCCTAAGACTCCACTAGTGCTATCTGGCAAGATGATGACATTTGGCGGTGGTCCTTCCTACTTCTCATCCTCAATGGGTTACTATTGAACAACTCGCAACAAACCAGCAATTCTGAACAGAAACTCTGAGGAGAAACCATCAACCTGTGTGCCTCCACAACTTAGCGCCCGGCCACAGGTGGCATCCTCCAGTGCTAATAACAAGCCTGCAACCCCCAGCCCTACCACTGGGGCAACTCCTGTCTTACTGGGTATAACAACACCTCTCAAGCCCTCTAAAAGTATTTTGCTCCTGCTTTGTTACTCTATGCTCACCAATTTGTGCAGGTGATCAAATCCAAGAGGTTATATGCGCTCTCAAAGAGCTTCAAGCTACACCTAAGGTAATTTCATCCACTCATTGTGATAGTATACTCATCAAATGCAACTATATAATTCCAGTGCTTCACAGGGGTTGCAGAAGATGAATATGCTACCATTATGAACGTGATCACAGAGAAGAGTGGCACAATTGACCACCGTGCTTGGTATGTATGCAGAGCTAGGTTTCTCACTACTGCTAACAAGGGACCCTCATCATAGGTTGACTTACTTTCCAGAAAGTGGGGACCTGATCATGTATAGCCCTCATCCTTGCCATGAGCAGCCAACCAGTGACTTGATTGCAGCTCTCAACACATGTTTCTTCTCCATGTCCTATGACACTCAACATGTCAAACTTGACATTTATTCAAACCATTGTTTCATCTCTTCCAAAATCAACACTGTTCCCAACTTGCAAGTGCACTTATCTGCATGGTCCCAGCGAGGGCGCCCAGGTCCTCGTGAGACCTTGTGGATTGGCAAATGCGGCTTCATGCAGGATAAAGCTGCAATCATGCGGAAAATGAAGGCTGCAGTGGCAACTGAGCCAGACCTTCAACTTGGCCTTGTCATTCTCATCAAGGAAAAGCGTCAATATTGCGCTCCCAAACCTAGTTCCTCCACCACTCAGCAGCTTCATGCTCACCCCCTGGAAGATGAAGACACCTTCCTTCCTGCCCGAACTGACGAGACCATGTTTGGCCCTGTCATCATTGGAGGTCATGTCTGGATTGACATTGAATTCATCAAGTGGCACATTTGGACCAGATAGTCATCCCCAATTGATTTTGATAAGACCAATGCCAGTTTGTATGCCAAGGGGGTAAGTTGAGCCATTGAGCATAGAGTATCATATTTTAATCATCATCACTCTAGACACTCTTCCCCAACCTGGAGATGCAGGGTGTGGACACCTTGCTTCTCAAAGCCATCAGGGTCATACAAGCGAAACTTTTAGCTCAATTGAGAGCTGCACGGCCAAATGATGACCATTCCGAGCTGGACTGTTGAGTCGCAAACTTTCGTCTGAAGTGGCAATCAATTCTGAGTAGTCTATCTCTTGCTGTATGGAGTACTGCCCACGCTAGATATGTATGTCGATTGGTACAATGGAACCAAGAGGAAAGCGGATGACAGCAGTGGCAATAGTTCACGGAAGAAGAAGAAAATGAGGAACTAACTACTGCATGCCTTGTCCTAGCCTATTATCAATCTTTCCTTCTTCTGTTGTTCTATGTAACCTCTCCATGAATATCATGATTATGGATTCCGAATTTCTAATGCCTCATTGAAAGCTCGTGTTTGTCTGGACAGGGTAGCAAGGACAAAACATAAACACTGTTTTGTTGCATGACTGGTTTCCACCTTCATCCTTGTTGCCTACATCCTTTGCTGGAAGTCTCTACCTCAGTTATGGGATGGGAACAATCCCAGAATGCTCAAGAAAACCCCACACCAGAGCTAGGTATGCCCTCAGACCCCATGTCATAAAGCAACACACCAAAATAGAACAAATCCAGATGGAGCCTCTCTGGCCAAAGAAGGCACATGTAAATGAAGTGGTGATTGCCAGCCAGCCAGTCAACCCCTTTGCTCCTCCATCTCCGGAGCCATCACAAGTCCTTTGAAGGCAGAAAAAGAAGCAGAAGATGGTGAGTTCATTTATGTTATTCCATATCTTTTGATTCCTATGAAGGTCAAGCACAATACGTCAAATGAGGAGGCACAAGATGACCCAGGCCCTTCTGTATGCCCTACTCCGAAATTGCATGTGGCCAACCAAGAGGATATCTATGGGTTGCGAGAATCTGATGGTGGTCAGACCACTGCTGGAGTCAATGAGGATCCTGGTGATGAGTTGCTTTCAGGCTTTGACAGAGATGCCCTCATTGACAATCCTGAGGAGGTTTGTTTTCTTCCCAGATATGATGGACGCAGCGATGACGGTGCTACTGTCAGTTGGGGTGATATGGATGCTGATATGGATGGTTTGGGAGGGGCCGATGGGAGTGGAGAGGAGATGACTATTGATGAACCTGACGGCCCTTACCACAATGACAACAACAACAACAATTGTTTCTCTTCCTTCAGTCGCAAACACTAAATTGTCCACTCACCAGACCAGGACTCAGATGATAGCAGCCGCTGTGCTATGTTGCAGGCCCTTGGTTGCTTCTCCGAGCTTGAATCTGATGAGGCGATACCAGTAGCCCCAAAACATCAGATGCCGCCACACCGCCCAAACCAGCACACTCAGTTATTGAACAAACCCACTGCAAATCACAAAGCCCACAGAGCATCACTCCCTCAGCCCTCGCATCACCATGTCCAGTCAGTTGTCCCAGGCCCCTCAAAGTCTGCAAAGGCGATCAGGAAGTCATCTCATCCTGCAGCTATGACTATCCAGGCACCGAGGGTTGTCCCAAGCAAATCAAACCCTGTGAAGATGGCCAGGAAGTTGTCCCACCCTGCAGCTACGACTGTCCAGGCACAGAACAAACTCCGCATCACATCAAAACCTATTGCTAGCCATCCACTGAGAGCACATGAGCCAAGGATGTTCTTATTGAACACCAGAAGAAGACTGGTGGTTCGAAAGCCCCAAAGCCAGTGCGCCTGAATGAGATTCGCAAGCATTCCCGCATGGACGCACGTCCTGTGCCTGATGTCGAGGACGAGGATGACAATGAGGAGGAGGACAACAACAAAGAGAAGGACAACAATGAGGCAGAGGTGGAGGCAGAGGCAGATGATGACAGCAATGAGAATACTTGCAAAGCTATCAACAAGGAAGCCACAAAACTCCAATTCTATCAAGACCCATGGAAGACTGTCCTCCTTTGTGCGTGAATGATATGTCGCTGCTATGCTACAATCAAACAGCCTGTCTGGAGCAGCTGGGGGTGTTGGACAGCACTGTCCAGCACTGTCCAATAATGAGGATATCTCTGATGATGAATCAGATGCCTATAAGCTGAATGATGACAATAAGGATGCTGACAAGGTGGGGGGGGAGGAGGAGGAGGAGGAGGAGGAGGAGGAGGTACTGCTGTTGCTCAAGGTGATCCAGACAAAGGGGAAGGCATGGTCAGCCCCATCAAAGGTGCAAGCATTTTGTTTTGGGTGGTGTGTCCATCAGCAATGCTCATCAACAATTCACG
>KN819397.1:115579-136607 GCA_000827475.1 Paxillus involutus ATCC 200175
TGCACTGTTGCTGTGGCCTGGCTGTCCGCCTGTATCTCGTTTCCAAGGAGCATTCAAGTTATCTTCAAGAGTCATCTTGAAGACTGCTCAAGCTACCTCCTCTATCTGCATAGTGTTATGTCTGGCACACACACACATATATATTGAACTTACATTATCTTCTGGTACATTGTCAATTGATAACATGGCCATGTGCTGAGCCAGAACATCCTGGTTGATTCTTTCTTCAGCCTCACATAGTTGGGCAATGACTTTGACTTACCCCCACTTTGGAAGACCTTTCCAGCCCCTCACTTTGGAGACCAAGGTCAGCAAGGTCATTTCTTTTGTGTCTTCATTTTTTGTTCTTGGGCACTTCACTCCCCTTGGGACCACATGTAGACATGAGCTAAGACTGGACTCAGGCTCCTTGCCTCAAGATAGATATAGTGACCTCTTCCCTTGTTCCTAAAACACTTAAATTTTCGTGAAGAAACCCTTGTACTCCACCCAAGGCCCAGGTTGCCTTATTCAATTTTTTCCTTTACCAAAGGCCTTGTTGCCTTGTATTCTGCACAAGACCCCTGCCTCATATTTCGCCACAAGGTCAGCCTTGTTTGGTTTACCATCACCTTTGTCCCACTTTAGTCGGAAACAATAATGTGTCTGAACATGGTGGTTAGGTGGAGATTTTATTGCTGCTTCACCCCTCTTATTGTTTTGAACTGATATTTAAGTGTGACAGAGACAGTGCTCATATTTTGCTACAGCTCCAATCCTTACTATATTTTTGCTGTCGAATTGAAGGCTATGATAGTGAGTAGGAACTCTATCCGGTCGAGTTTTCCCTTCACTTTTTTTTCAGAGACAAAACCGTAACCACAACCTCTACTCTTGTCGCTCATTCAAAAGCATGCGTAACCGCAAACTCTATTCTCGTCGCTTGTCTCAAAATGCACGTTGTCCCCCGACAATTCAGGTATGTATTCAACTCTATATTCTCACTCTCATTCTCTTATCATGATTCATTAGTCACCACCTCAATCATGGCTCAGTGCCATAGCTCAGGGCACGAGCTTTCTTTTTGCTGTTGCAATGCTTTGCTCGGCATGCCATCTGGCCACTCTGGGACTGAACGCTATATATGATGATCTTCTACTGTTGTCTCAATATTACCTAGCCCCTCAGTGTCAATATCTACCCCTCGAGGTGGTCACTTAGTGGCCCTCTAGCAGCCCCCTCAGTGGGGCACTCCATCATATTACATACAGAAAAATCATTCAGCAAAAAAATATGTCAGTAGTATCCAGGCATGGACCCCGAAAGTCAATGAGTGGCAACATACCTAGACTAAAGCCCTTGTGTACAGGCCAAAATACTTGGAATGTCACGGCCACCATCACCCTCATCTAAGTCCACTCCCAGTGATGTCGTATTCACCATTGCACTTACTGTATACTCGACTATTTGGAAAACCACAAAGAACAAGACCATGGCAAAGGAGGAAAAGGCCGTGAAGACAAAGGAACTAGTATTTGCTGTTGATGGCTTGGACTCGACAAACTACCTCAACTTCCTACACGCCGCACTTTGCAAGCATAATCAAGATGTATTCAAGATCATGCAAGCTAAATGTTACCCATTCAAGCATATCATTGGTGCAAAACAGTTTGTTGCCATGTCTCATGCTGTCACCATTCTCAAATTCTCGTGAAATTGATGCTGTTTTTAATTTTTATAGGAAAGTGAGTGATGGAATGGATGTCGACAATAGCGGAGATTATGAGGTGATGGTGAAGAAGATTGATGACAAGAAGCCCACTACAGTCAAGATCTTCATCAACATGAAAGTCATTGAGAAGCTTCCTTGTAAGATCAATATAGCTGATGAAGATGAGGCAGAGCAGTGGTGATGACGGGCTTGAAGTGCAAGCTTTTCTAGCTGACCAACTATAAGTAGCATGACATAGATCATATCTAGTCACTGGCAAGCAGTGCATTGACTAAGCTTGACTTGTGACTTGCCCACTGGCACACAATGGTGGAAAAAATATATCAGGATAGCCACTTGGACAATACTTTCACATATGTTGGACCCTTAGGGGCCCTCACATTGACTCCGGCAATGATATTAGACTGGTGTCGAGCACTCGTGAGTAACTTGTCCTGTTGTGTTTGGTAGATCTGACGATCCTGACCAGCATATTAGGAAGCTGGCCAGGCAATGCTGTTGATGCCGCCAAATATAGACTCTTTTGACATGGCCCACACAAGGCTCTGGTGTTGAACCCAGGTCGAAGAGCAGCTCAACCTCCCAGCATCTCGGATCCTGTTCACAGTACACCTACTGTCGATCTCAACACATTCACATCTGTCTTACTCTTGCAGATGTTGACCAGGGGTGGGCTGGTTCCACCGAGCTCTTCCAAGGTTCAACAACCTGCTACACTGCCTATTCCTAAGACACCAACTCAATCCTCAGCTCGTCTTCCCCCAACTGTGGAGTCATCTCCTCTCATCAGGACCCCAACTCAGCTCTTCCGCTTTCTCCAGCACACTGAGGTGCACTTAGGCATTTCAAATGCAACAAGATATGAAGGTGCATGCTGGATGCAAGATATCGGTCCAGATATTCTCCCGGATGTCAGTGATTGGACATTACAAGATATGGGTATGTCTACAGGTGATATTATCCAGCTGAAGAAAGGTAGTGCTCTGTGGTGGAAGGGCACCCCATTATGTACCAAATTTGGAAATGTGACCAGGCGACCAATTTCGATATCATAGGGATGTTGACCGGTCAACCAATGTCAGCCCATATTGATTTTTTGGCAATTGACCCATAGGCCAATAGCGGATACTTTGCATATTACCCATTGGCCATTTTGCCTTCAGTGATCAACTGATTGGGGCATTGGGTGAAAATTAGGTAAATTGGTGGATCCAGGAGGGCTGTCTGGCTGATGGGCCCATTGGAGGAGCACCATACACCCATGGGCCCATGGGTCATTTCTAATCACTGTAGCTATGTATATAGTTCATTCACAGCTTTGGCATTCACAAATATGAGCGAAATGGAACTTGGTAGATATTTATTTCAAGTTAGCCATGCAGTTTTCATAATGGCACATCAAGGGCAATGAATGTGCCAATGCATAGCTGCAATGCCAAGAAATGTGCAGGCATAACAACAATGATCTTGCTATGTATATCAGACATCTTTCTACCCATTTCACTCAATTTAGCATCACAGACATGTGTCTGAGTGTATATATCCATTTTTCAGCAAGGATTGTGGCCCACTGAGTGCAATGAATGTGCCAATGCACAGCCACAATGTCAAGAAATGCACTGGCGCAACATCGACAATTTTGCAGTGCATATAGGAGTATTGGAACCATGGGCCGCAAAAGTCTCAGGAAAGCTTCAAGAATCTTCTCAATATCATTGGAGACTTGGATTTCAATCCAGAAGACATTCGAAATATGAATTGAAAGGCAATCGATAAAGCCTTAGGAAGCAGCTCAGATGATGGACCAGAGGCTGGCCACAGCTGGATTTGCTCGCCCGTCATGATATTGGTTCCCTTTCACCGTCGACTGTCAAATCCAGGTCCATGCGACTACACCATTCCGGACTTTCATCATCGTCATCTGGTTTTGGTCGTTCGTGAGACACTGTCAGATCTGCTTTGCCACAATATCTTCCATTATGAACCATACAAACTTCAGTGGCATCCATCGAGCAGAAACTGTGATGTCAGAGTCTACGGAGAGTTGTACACATCCGAGGCCTTTGTAAAAGCTCAAGATCAACTCCTGGCTTCACCTTATGAACCAGGATGTGACTTGCCTCATTGTATTGCGGCACTCATGTTCTGGTCAGACGCCACACAGCTTACTTCTTTTGGGAATGCCAAACTTTGGCCATTGTATTTGTACTTTGGCAATCAGTTGAAGTACATGCGCTGCCAACCAAGCTCAAAGTTATGTTCGCATGTCACTTACTCCCAGTCTGTGAGTCCCCTTTCCCCAGTTCTACCATCATCGCTCCTTGTGACCAATGTTGCTTTGTGACCATAGCTTCCCAACACATTCAAGGATTTTGTAATAGAATGGTCCAGGGGAAAATTGAATGACGCTCTCCTAACACATTGTCACAGGGAGCTCTTTCATGCACAGTGGCGCATGCTTCTGGATGATGAGTTTTTAGAAGCATACAAACATGGTATTGTGATAACTTGCCAGGACGAAGTGTGCCGTTGAATATACCCTCAAATATTTACCTATTCCGCTGATTACCCAGAAAAGTACGTTGTTGCACTGTTTTCCACTGTCTCTGCCTAATGTAAATTCATTCAGAGTATTGATTGCGACCATAAGGAACTTGGAAAAGTGTCCTTGCCCTCACTGTCTCATTCCAGAGTCTTGTGTTTACCTTCTCATGATGAAACCGGACATATTAGAATGTGAAACCCTATCTCGCTTGGACACTGTGCAGCACCATGCAAAAGTTATTTCAGCTCGCAAACTGATATACGAAAGTAACTATGCTGTAGATGGAACTTGTGTCGAAGAACTACTGAAAGATGAATCGCTGGTCCCAACATTGGTTCATCAAGGAGTTTTGCGCCACATTATTCTACACTGATGACGTGAATAGAACAGTTTCTCAGAGAAACTTGGCCACACAGGGTTTGATTTGTTTCTGATGTTGGTCATCAATCTTTTGCATGAATTTGAATTGGGCGTATGGAAGGCCATTTTTATCCATCTCCTATGGATTCTCGAAAGTGTCAAACAGTCTATCCCTGAACTTGACAAATGGTAAGTATCAAATACACTACAGATATTTCTCTGACTTAGTAACGATGTAGTAGTGAGCCAGGCCAGAGAGGGCTAGGGGCAGGGGTGCCAGGGGTCAGAGGGACCCCAGTGTTGAGTAGTAGTTATTCACTCAGCTTGTGCTTAGTCACACAACCCAATCTTAGCCTTTCGCCATTTGCTAGGTGCGAGCGAGGCAAGTTGGGCAGTCAGTCAGCCCCAGCCCTCATCCTAGGCCCTTCATAAAGTGACCAATCCAACAAGATATCATCGAGTTCCCACCTTGACGACACCATCCGTCGCTTTCGAGAGAATTGCTCAGAATTGAAGAAGATGACTGCTCAGGGCTTCAAGGATTTGCTACAGGTTGCACAATCAGCGGTGGTTGCTATAAAAGCTAATGGTGTTCATGCAATAGTGTGCTTTGCCCGTATTCAAAAATCTCCTTCCCAAGCCCCACAACTCCCATGTTCAATGCCTTCTGTTCTATCTATGTCACTGGCATGCCCTCATCAAGCTTTGTATGCACACGGACTATACTCTGGACATCATGGAACATTCCACTGTGCACCTGGCCAAGCAGATCTGCAAATTCTCAACTGAAATGTGCCCAGTGTTCGCAACAAAAGAGCTGAGACACGAAGCTGAGTCTCGGTGAAGAAGAAGTGCTCACAAGGGTCCTGCACAATCTTCTGGTTCCCCCGCAGCGGACACTGTGCGCCAGCCAAAAATGCTGAACCTTCAAACTTACAAATTGCATGCACTTGGTGATTATCATCATCACATTAGGGTGTTCGGCACAACAAACTCATTTTCCATGCAACCAGTAGGATGTGTCCCATTTTACCATACTACTCAATGACTAGAACCTGCGAGCTCGAGCATTGCATCAGTAAAAGCAGGTTTACTAGAACAAGTCGAAAGGCGTACATACCTCAATTAGCATCAATGGAGTGTCGCCAGGAACAGATCCGCCATATCAAAGCCAGGGTAGCTGCTTTGCATACCTATTCTCAGGACCCAGTGCCGAATAGGCCTGATGTACACCACGTTATTGGCCAGTCACAAAATTTTCCCGTCAATATCTTGTTGTTTCAGGCGCAAAACTCAGATGATCCCGTGGTGAAAGTCAGTTATAACTTCCTGCCTACACATAAGTTTAGCACTAACGAGTTGGGCAGCAGAACTTCATTCCAAAACTCAAAGCCCACCTTTTCCCTCATGTGAAGACCCTCCACTCTGATACACAAGATTGTCTTTGACCAATAACAAGGACCACATTTTGGAGGCCAACTTGGGCCAGATGGTCTTGAAAGGCAAACGAATCTATTGACATAACCTCTTTCGTATAAATTACACCACCTATGATGTTCATAGGGTGCAAGACTCAGTAAATCCACTCACCGACCATCATGACATCATACTTCTGTCACTGGAACCATCTGTCCATCCATTCTGCTATGCTCATGTCCTTGGTATATATCATGCCAACGTGATATACATAGGTCCAGGTTCTAAGGACTACCAATCAAGGTGAATCAAAATTTTATGGGTATGATGGTTTGAGGTGTTAGATTGCCCCCGTGGGCTGGAAGCCTGCCACCCTTGATTTGGTGAAATTTCCCCTGATGGCTGAAGCAGATGCATTTGGTTTCATTGATCCTCAAAATGTGTTAAGGTGTTGTCATATCATACCCGCATTTGCCAATGGACAGGTACACCCTGATGGGATTGCACTCTCTCGGAACACCCGAGATGCCACTGATTGGAAGTGATACTATGTCAACAGGTGCGGCAGTAGTTTACCTGATCTTTTGATGGCTATTCTGATATAGTGTTTTTTTTTGTACCCAAGGTTTGTTGACTGAGACATGGTAATGCAATATCATTGGGGCCTCGGGGTTGGCCACATCTATGCTCACAGTATGTTGGCCCCCTTTGATCATAACTGATCGACATGACTTCTTTTGAAGGCAATCCTGAACCCTCCACTAGTTCACCAATCCCAGGCGATATCGGCCAGGCCGGTAACACCAAAGAACTTGATGGTTCAGTTACAAACACTGCCACTATTGATGTGGATCGGGATCATTCTGACTTGGACTAGGAGTGGGCTGATTCAGATTGCAAAGGGGGCCCGGGGGATACCAGTGGTACCAGTGAGGAAGAGGGTGAGGGATTGGATGAGGGATTGGAACTCAAACAAATTGAGATGGAGGATGGCTTACATGATGGCTTCAATAGCAATACCCTTGGCAACTTCAAGTTTTAGGACCGCTACCCCTGGGATGCATAAGCACCCCACCCATTCCGTAAACAGTGCACCCACATGCCGAATGGTGCATCAGCATAGAGAAGGCAAGAAGGCAGTCAGGAGGGCTAGCGAGCAAGGAGCTGTGGTGAAGGGACCCAGCAGAGGCGCCACGGACCAAACAACCAGCAGTGTAGGTCGAGCAACCATGCCGAGCAGCCAGGATGATGGCGGCGAGGACATAGAGGTCCACCATACCCATGTTGTGCCCCAGACACCTGAAGCGATACGTCAGACGGCCAGCAACGAGGTTGTTGACACCATGAACCCAAATGCAATGAGCACAGGGCTGACAGTGCCAGTGGGCAGGTCGCACGAGCTGCAGACCAAGTCAGACGAGAACACGAAAGGCAAAGAGGGTGGAGAAATCGACAAAGGAGTCTAAAGAGGGGGAAATCATGAAAGGGATGAGAATGAAGATGGTGGGGATGAGAATGTCTGCCACATGTTGTACCCCCACCTGCAAGTGAACCACCACCCCTGAGCACACCGCTCGAGGGGGGAAAGAGTGGTGAATGGTTGAGCGGGTGCACTGATGAAGCTACCATGCACAAGACAGCCCCACGACACAAGTCGTCAGCCACCAGTCCACAATGGGCGCCGCATGATGAGGGATTGAGCAGAGAGGGCTGAGAAGTGGGAGAGGGTGGTGAAGATGAGGTCAGGGTGAGTCACGACGATTGGGAGATGTTGTATGAAGTTGATGAATGGCAACGTTGAAGGGATGAAGCCAAGGACGTTGAAGAGAGGCACAATGACATGATGGTCGAGGGGGAGGAAAGTGCAAGCATGATCAATGACGAACATGAATGGAAGCATGTCGATTGAAAGGAGAGAGGAAGAGTGAAGATGGGATCGACAACAGGAGTCGAGGATGATCAGCATGAAGCAGCCTCACCTCAAGAGCCACCACCACCAGCACCCCCACCATCTCCCAACCCTCCAGAACGAATGCAGATCCCCCCCTGGATGTCTATTTCACTCCCTCCTCACCCATGTTCCATTGGATCCAATCACACTTTGGTTACATTTGGTACTTGATGGAATCCTGCCACTAGTACTACTTCAAGTTATTGCATGCACTACTAGTAGTAGCAATTCTGAGTCATTGTTCTGAGTCATTGATGGGGACTGCCATTCAAGTTTACTGAAGCAACACCTTAGTAGTATGTCATGTTGTCAGTCCCCTTGAGTTGCCAGCCATTACTAGCAGAGAAGGAATGACTACCGTTTTTGACTTTATGGTCTATTAAGTTAGACTACCCTAAAGTACCAGTAGTAGTTTGCTGCGTGACAAATTTTCCAGCACTGGCAAGGCTCCCAAGTCAGACTTGGAATACTGTCCATGACTGTTGGACTCAGGTGACAGGACCTCGGCAAGCTGGAACTTGGTAATGACAGGCAAGCACATACCAAATTATCATTAAGATATTGGCTTTGGGACTCAGAGTGGCATTGGATTGACAATAATTGGCCAGGCAGATATTGGAATGACCATTTCATTGTGGAACAGGGTGGTGAAAGGCAACACTTGGTAATCTAACACCATTCAGCCAGCACTGATTTGGCCTTCTCAACTGAAAGCTGTGTGACTGAGCTAAGGTAATACCTGGTAACCCAGTATCATTTACTAATCATTGTGTCACACATCTGATATAATTATCTCTTTCTGATCCCTCCAGACAACCTATGCTAGGTGCTGAAATGACCTTATCTTGTGGCATCAATATTGCATCTGCTTGCCATTTTTGGCTGCTCATTCCATCACCTCACCAATTTCCTGATGTGTTACACCTATTTCGCTCAATTTTGCATTGCAGACATGGTTCTGAGTGGATGGATGGATGCTTCAGTGAAAGTAGTCACACAGCTGTGCTTCACTGCATTTATCACACTCAGTGGGCAATGATCCATGCTGGAGGATAGATATATGCACTGCAAAACATGTCTGAAATGCGAAATTCAGTGACATGCATGTATAGATGGCCTGTGTGCACTGCGAGATTGTTGATGTTGTGCCAGCGCATTTCTTGGTGTTGCAGCTATGCATTGGTGCATTCAGTGCACTCATTGCATCAGGAAAAATGTCAGGATGCCATAGCACCTGACATAAATACATTGTCTACAGTAGTCAGTGTAGTCAGCTGTAGTATTGTGTCAGTGTACATAGTCGTCATTGTACAATGTCGCATTAGGTCAGCATACTGTAGCTACACTTCAGAGCGGAAACATTATGTAGTTCATTATTGTTGAGACCCAACTACAGAGGCTACAATCACTATGATATTATCTACTCATTGTAGGTAATCTGTCAAATAAATCTAAGTCTATGTATCAATTCAAGACAAACTTATTGATGTCGCCCACATCCCGCCCAGCTACCTGACCCCCCCACTGTGGCACGATATGACACGGACGTAAGATATGGTCCACAGGGACAACCTCGGCATTGGGACCATGCTGTTGGGAGGATCGAGTGAGACGGAACATTCTCATGGGGTCATCAAAACTTTGGAGTGGGCAGAACCAATGGATGTAGGCAAGCACATGCCTTGTCTTCAAGTTGCCAAGGAGACCTGAGGGTGGGAGCTTGAATACAACCTTGATTTTCCCTACTCGTATGCCTTGTCATTAAGGTTAGTAAAACATTAGTACTGGCTTGCACGAGACTCACCTGCAACTCCATCGCCCGTGAACTGTTCCGGGTCTTCCACTACCAGAGCGGTGTTAAAAATTGCCAGTGTTGGTTTCTTGCATGGATCATGTGGGGGGGATTCTGGTGAGGCACGGACTTTGAAGAGATGTTTTGTGTTGCTCATGTGTGGGTGTGATGGTCCTAGTATGCTAATGTACTTGAAGACGTTGATCTGGTCAAACAGCCAGATGTGTATAGGTTGCTGTGCCATCGGGAAGGTCCTTCGCAAATAGGCTCTGAATGAATAACGGTGCTCGGTGCCACTCTTGTACTTGTGAGACTGGAGTGTTAGGCAATGGGCACAAAGACAGTAGATAGTAACCGCAATTTTTGTTGATCATGATGAACTGGTTGAGCTGGTGCTGACATGCATGCCACAACTCCATGCATAAGTCAGGTGCGTACATACCCATACACTACACTACCCTACACACCATCAGTACAAATCTACGTAATACACACCACATCGTCAAATCAAACAAGCTTCCCATTGTCAGGGTCTGGAGTAAGTGAGTGCTGATGCCATGTAAGAAAGAGATCTTGAAGGTGAAGGGATTCCTGGCAGCACAGCCACTTGGTCATCTTGATAATGTAGTCCCTCTTGTTGCTTGCTCTGTATGCCTGTTTTGCCAGGTCAATATGTAGTTGCTCTGGCAGTTCCATATTGAAACTGTCAGCACTGTCAAAGAGTCGAATGGAAGTTGTGTAGTGGACCATTGAATGAATCTTCAGTATATTGAAATGTGTCTGATGGCCCAGGTCCACGAAGACGACCTTGTTTCAATGGAAAAGCTTCAGTGTGTCGTCCATTTTCTGCAGCGTGTCCTCGGTGTGTGACTGATATTGAGCATAGGAAACAAAGTCAAGGATACCACATACTGCTGACATGACTCTGCTATCCACCGTGCCTGCAATCACCCCAAGAAACACATGTTGCAGCTCTTTCTGGTCCCCTCCTGTCCACTGCTTCCATTTGGAGATGCCCTTTTTGAAGTGGTGAAGTCCGGAATATGATGTCATTGCTTTTAACTGTGCATCAAGCTCTTCCTCACCCACGATCTCCGTACACCACGCTACAATGTGATCTTTGAAGACGCCCTTGTGTAATTGATGCAAGATGTCAGGGGTGATACACTGGAAGATGTTGGAGTGTGGTAGGGTTGCCCAGAATGGCTTGTATACGGCATGTAAACCCTTGTCCTCGAATTCCTTCTGCTCCATGGTCCCTTCTTGATACTTTGCTAGGTTCTCCAGTGTATGCTTGGGTGTTCGTGGCTGCAATGTTACAAGGTCCTTGGGGCACCGGCTCTCCTTGCAACAGGCCACAAGGCACTGCTCTGGAAAATCCACGACATATGTAGCCAGAATTGGGTGAAGCTGTTGAACATAGCCATCCAGACAGTTCATTGGTATGCCTGTGTTGCCCACTTTGACCAATGGTTCAAGAATCTGATGCATGCAGTAGTGAAACATTCCAGCTTGGTCGTAGGTAAGTACCCCAGTAGGACACATGCATGCTTTAAAGGCTGACAGTGCACATCCTTTGAGATATTCCCAATGGTGAGATAGACCGGCCAGACCTCTTGATCACCGCGAAATTGGGACAGGGAGGTCTTGTCAGAAGCCAGGATAATTGGGGCAACCACGGCCCCTGCCGGAAGGTGTTCCTGAGAGAGAAGCACAATTGCGGTGAGTCACAAGTTTACACATGCCTCACACATGCACTCGCTTGCATCTCCCACCACCAGTCTGCGGTCCACATCTTGTTGTACTGCCTCGTTGTACCCTCCTTATCATCAAAGACCTGCTGCAGCTCAAAGCACACAGCATCCCAAAAGGTGGGATTGGCCATCAACTCATGGATACAGTCATTTGGGTCGTGCATCCATAGCTCAACATCCTCTGTCTGGCACTGTCCATCTGCCCCAAGTAAGTCCCCCTCTATAGTGATGTCCTTTAGCTTCCACTCAGATGACTGCAGCAGCTTGTTGATTGCCTTCATCAGTGTGTAATTGCTGGTGAATGATGGTTGCAGTTTCCTTGTCTGCAAGCCCATCAGTCCATGCTCGTATATAACAGCGAGTCCATAAGCAGTGACTCACTATTGGCAGCTTGGTAAATTCCTCAATCACTGTATGCCCGATGTGTCTGACCAACCATTTGACCAGCTCCCATTCCTCTCCATCTGCAAAGGGACCCCATGGGTCCAGGCCCTCTTCCCCTTGCAACCTCTTAATAGCCTCAAACAACGTCTCTGCCTGGCCCAATGTCGATGTGATCTGTCCAGGATACAAATGCACGAAATGCTGCCAGACATCATATTTGTCTTCAATTTCTTCAACTTGAGGTCTCCTATCTTCACCACCTGTTTCATCACCACCCTGGTCTAAAGCCATAGTGAAGGTTTCATTTCATTGTCTCCTTGGTCATCACCACCATACTGATCTTCTCTTTCAAGGAATGCTGGCCCGGGCTCCTCTGGGTTCTGAGGATCATCCTCTGCAGGCATTTGCACAGGCTCCTCCCATGCATTGTGCATGCATTCTTTGGATGTAGGGTTGGCCGAGATGTGAAGACTGATGACTTTGGATGTAGGGAACAAACACAGGCAAAAATCACAGTGAGGCATGGCGTGGCGGAACGTAGGTGTGTTCTCAGTGTCAGAGTATACAATCTCAATTTTGCTTCTGTCTGGCAGGCTGATTTGTTATCATGGTCTGTGCACTGATGGCGTGACTCAGTGCGACTGCGTTGTTCACGTGTCAACATATGTTGAATTTTTTCTGTCTGTTTGTTTTATCCAACTTAAAACTAATCACTCAAATTGCAACCTGTGCGACATTGCCCTTCCTTGCCTTTATACCTCAGATTGTTGGGTGGCGACAACAATGTCTTCCCTACCCCCAACTTGTGCAGCTCTCAATAGAGCTATTGCCCACAACAGCCCAGCTAGTGGAGACACAGGAACACAGATTCATGTGCATTGCAAGCATCGCCCAACTGAAATGGCCCAGTACATCTGTATGTACTGCCCGTCTAGACTATATATCCTCACTGACCCACTTTCAACTCTGACTTAGCTGATGAATGTTGCAATCGTGAACTCCAACAACAGAAGCCAAAGGTGCAGAAGGACCAGGAGAACAGAGGTCAGTCCCTCATCACAATCCCTTTTGTTGTGATGACATTGACGCTGGTTTATGCCAGCTCCACGGGACATTGGACACACCCCTGTGAGTGAGGACTTACCTTGCTGTTGGTTAGTAGCTGACGACATTATCATTAGTTTGTAACCCAGCACATCAACTTGAGCACTCCAAAAACAACACCTTCGCTCGACCTGAGACCGCAAATTGGTAGAGTGCCACCACTCAACGTCCCTTCCACTTGATGCAGTACTAGTAGTTCAGACAGTGTCATGACACAGGTAAGTTGTTCACTTCATGACATATGTATTTACAAATGTGCTCACGAAACATTGCAGGATTCCGGTGAATGTAACTAAGTCCTTCCCAGGTGTTAGGTGGTTAGGACAGAGGAAAGAATAGTAAAGAAGGGTGCGATAAGTTCGACCCTAAAGGGATTCACTGGGGAGTGGAACCCTGGAAGGGTGAGTCCGTTGGTCTGAATGATGGCGGGTTAGAAGATAGAAGGAACCCAAACCCGTTCTGTGGTGAATGAGCGGATAGTGAGTAGTGGATGGGGAAGCAGATTGCGTTGTAGCGGATTTGTTGTTGTTGTTGTTACTTATGCTTGGACCTTAAATGCGTGGTGACAGAAGATGAGATTCAAGGAGACTAAGTACAGACTTTTTATAGTCCAGGCATACCCGCAACTGCGTCAAACAAAGTCAAAACATAAAGGGTAACTGCCCATACGGGGCGGATAACAGTATAAGGTCCATAGTGAACGAAGAGAGTACATACATGGATAAGGGGACTCACAGCCAAGACTTACCAACATATTGGGATGGACAAGGATGGATCTGGGTGGTCATAGGGCAGGGATGGTGTATGGATGGATGGGTTCCGCTGCTAGTAGGACACGGGTGAGAGCGGGTTCGATGGATGATGTGTTGGACAGTATGAATGGCAGCTGGAACGTCAAGGGGACTGGTGGTAGCTTTGAGAGGTGTTGTTAGGACATCAGATGTGTGGGTGAAGGATGTTTGCGGCCATAGGGGACGTGAGTTCCCTACACCGGTGTAGTCAGCTAAGCTAGTCTAAGAGGAAGACTAAGTCAGAGAATGAGGGGGTAGGGCGAATGGTTTGACCCTTGAGGGAAGCAGTGAGCACGAAGGTCGGAGGATATGTCTCCTCTTCCTCTCGAGTGAACAATAAGGGGGGCTCAATGGTTAATCGGGCAAAAGTGAAGAACGAAGGGAGGAAATCAAGACAAAAGGAGGAGAGAGGTAGGGCAGGAGGTCCTAAGGTTACGAGACGCGCGCGGGTCGAATCCAGGCAAGCATAGGTAGACCAAGCAAACTTACAAGCGGGAGTCTGAAGTGGAGTCTCGCGCGATGGGAATCGAGGGATCGTGGATAACAATAAATTGGGGGTCTAAGACGCAAGATGATGCACCATGGTGCCTACGTACAGGACTTTATAGTCTGGGTATGCCCGAGACTGTCTGACAGGCGGGCGGCTTATGTAATCGTAACTATGCCCGTTGAGGGACACATGATATTGGGCGAAACACTAAGTATGAAGAAAGGAAAGAGAGAGGGAGAGAGAGGGTATACTACTTACCGGCTGGACGAGGGCATGGGCAGAGCGGGCAGTATGGGGACGGACACGAGGATCTGTAAATGAAAGGGAGAGCCCCGGGCAGATGGGATATGCGCGTGGGCGAATGGAACCTTCATGGGCAGGTCGCTGGGTACGTGCGGGCGTGATAGGACGGGTCGTCACGCAGTGTTGCACGCGTAGGGAACTCTGGTTCCCTACATCCGGTGGGGCTCTAATACTGACTGTCCTCAGTCAGTCACATGAGAGGAGGGTGTATCCACGTGAAATTAGCAGCAGGGCATGTGATATCGGCCGGTTGCGAGGGGAGCAGGCGTCCGCACGTGAAAAGGAGTATCCGACGGGGTCTATAAAGGGGGGAGGGCCGCGCGTGTGATGAGGAAGGGTATCGCTCTCGCCCATTGATCCGACTCGCAACATTTGTAGCATGTCCTTCAGAAACACCACGCTTGCCCGCATCATGCAGATGGGCGACAAGATTATGGCGGAACCGTCCAGCAATCCTGACTTGGCCGGCTTCAATCTTCTGACCAAAATCATGGTCAAACTTGTAAAGGCGCTGCCCAAGGGCCCGGGCAAAGGAGTTCTGCCCGGTTGGATCAACACTTCGATGCTCGCCGCGGTACGTCCAGTAGACCTGGGTCGTACGGCCAGGGTGCTAATGATTGCCTAGGAGATACTCTTTATGTTCGCGCTGTAGGGAACCAGAGTTCCCTACGCGTGCAACACCGCGCGACGACCCATCCTATCACGCCCGCACGTACCCAGCGACCTGCCCATGAAGGTTCCATTCGCCCACGCGCATATCCCATCTGCCCGGGGCTCTCCCTTTCATTTACAGATCCTCGCGTCCGTCCCCATACTGCCCGCTCTGCCCATGCCCTCGTCCAGCCGGTAAGTAGTATACCCTCTCTCCCCTCTCTCTTTCCTTTCTTCGTACTTAGTGTTTCACCCGATATCACGTGTCCCTCAATGGGCGTAGTTACGATTACATAAGCTGCCCGCCTGTCAGACAGTCTCGGGCATACCCAGACTATAAAGCCCTGTATGTAGGCACCATGGTGCATCATCTTGCGTTTTAGACCCCCAATTTATTGTTATCCACGATCCCTCGATTCCCATCGCGCGAGACTCCACTTCAGACTCCCGCTCCTAAGTTTACTTGGTCTACCTACGCTCGCCCGGACTCCGCCCAGCTAAGGTTAGATCCTCTCGTCTCCGGGTTCAGCACCTCACCGCCCAGATTCGATCCGTGCGCGTCTTGTAACCTCAGGACCTCCCGCCCTACCTCTCTCCTCCTTTTGTCTTGATTTCCTCCCTTTGTTCTTCACTTTTGCCCAATTAACCATCAAGCCCCCCTTATTGTTCACTCGAGAGGAAGGGGAGACATATCCCCCGACCTTCGTGCTCACTGCTTCCCTCAAGGGTCGCACCATTCGCCCTACCCCCTCATTCTCTGACTTAGTCTTCCTCTTAGACTAGCTTAGCTGACTACAGCACGGCGTGCTGAAGGTCGAGGCCATAAGGTCCGGATGCTCATGCGTGATGTGAAGGTCATTGCGGGCGGTGAAGTCAAGTGTATGAGCTTGTTGGTCGAGTGGGAGACGCATGGAAGGACAGGGGGAAGGGAGTGGGAAGTGATCATCGACAAGAAGTTGGTGAATCTGAAGGCTAGTATGGATTCCCTGCTGGGCGACAGCGAGGAGGCGGGGGCGCTGCTCGATTGTAAACTCGTGTATCTGGAGTTGAAGTGGTGCTCCTGGTGCTATACAGAGGCGCACCGGGAGCTCATCTGAACGTAGCAATAGTAGACAGCCCGAGCGTCCAGGCTCCATGGCGCTGAAACCTGAATTGAATGACGTGAATTACGAGGGGCGCGTGATAAGCTGCGCGTAACGAGGGGCCCGGGCGGATGTCGCCCAAGTGTCCCAGTGGGAAACACATGACAGTTGATCCAGGAACCCGGTATCGACGCTGCGCAGGATAAAAGCTGGGGCGCGAGTCGACAAGATGTCGCCCCTTCTTCCTTAAACAAGGCCTTCAGAGATGCCCAATCAGTCGCGCCTCACCCAGATCTATGCGGCCAGCCAGCGGAGAGTCAGTGGCTTTGCGCTAGTCGACCACACCAATGCCTTCAATCGCGCGGTGCATGAGTTGATACGCCTGAGTGCTGTGGCTCCGCCCTTGCTTGGGGGGCACGCTCTCCTACCCACAGCGTCGGTCGAGTCAACTGCGGAATGGCATAGCGAATGGGAGACATGGATGGTGAGCGAGACGACATGCGCAGAGGGCGAGGCTAACTATTCATTCGGCCAGGGGGGTCTGTTCCGGGCGCTGGAGGATGCGAAGGAGCAGGGTGATTGTCTTGAGATCCCATACGACGTGTCCCAGGCCATCGCCATGGCCGAGGTAGCCTATACCAACTTGGAAGGTCGGGCTGAGGCTGAAAGGGCGAGAGAACTGCGAGGCAGAAGGAGACAGGGCGAGGTTGAAGAGGGAAGTAGCCAGGTCGGTGGGAAACAAAAGCGTGGTGGGGATAGGCATGGGTAGGGGTGTTGAATTGAAATGAACTCAATGTATACCGTCGCCCGGTTGATAGTGGCTGGTGCAAATGGAACACTTGATGGCGCCCGAGCTCGTGCGCATGCATCCGATGAGTTGTGCGTAGCGTGTGTGAGGCACGCGGTGCAATGAGAGGTCGACATGGGGGGACAAGTGATCACGCGAGCGAATGGGCGATCGTGCGGACGGGAGCCCGAGAAAATGGGCGAGGCGATGCCTGGACGGTTCTGGGGACTTAGCGAATTCTAGAAGACGAAGAGTCACAGGGGGAAACGGGCCGCCATGGGTGCAGGGTCTGTACTGGGTGCAGGGCCCGCGGATGCAGAAGATGGCCTTTAATTAACCCGGGAGCTTTTAATAGATGCCTATTGTTGGGTTGTGGCCTCGCCTAAACCCACACGGTTCACTATAAAGGGCGTCCGTCGTCCGTTCCCTTCTTCTTCTTCCTTTGTGTTTCCTATCCCTCCAGTACCTCGCACTCACAAAACGTTACCCGCCTCGCCCTTCATACAATGTTCGAAAACATGTTCAACATGATCACTGAAAGTGCTGAGGTCGCCCTCGCCCGAGAGGAGTACAGGAAGGCACTCGAGGGCCTGAGGGCCCAAGTGTTGACAACCCCGGAGGATGGCACGCCCGAAGAGCAGGAAACATGGGTCGAGGAGTGGCACCGAAAAGTGGTACGTGGTCCTTGCTTCGGTCGCACGCGTGCTAACTTGTCGACAGCAACGATTGACAGCCTCCCTAGCGTCTGACGCGTTGAGAGGGATCGGGCTCGGTGTGCCTGCTGAAGATAAGGCCATCTTCATACAGATGCACGGTGTCTGTGCGACGTGGAGGGCCGAGGCGGCGCAAAGGGCGGAGGAGAAGAAGCAGCGGGTGGCCAGGGAGAGGGAGGAGGCGGTGGCGGAGGTCGGGATGGGCGAGCCAGTCGACGAGGAGGACGAGGAGAATGAAGAAGCTGGTGAAGAAGGGACGAGTGCGGCCATGGTCGTATCCCCCGTGGCCACACCCACTAAGAAGGCGAAGACGCGTGACCCCAGGCTAACGGTTGTGGTCCCACCACGCAAGGTAAGCGTTCCCTACTCATCCAGTACATGTCATTGATGCCATCCATCCAGCGTCAGTTCACGGAGGCCTTCCACAAGGGCGGGAAGGATTTCAAGCCGGAAGACCCCCTCGAGGGCGATGAGGTGACTGCAGTGACCGCCCGAGAGGAGTTGAAGGGGAGACCTCAACGCACCGTTGGCGACCTTGTCCGGAGAGGGCCCGAGCGGTGCGAGGCTTGCATGAACAAGCGGCGCAAGGTGTGCTGGGGGGAGGACAAGTGAGTATGCCAGAGATGTCAGATGAAGCTGGTCGGATGCTCGAAGTCGACAAAGGCCCTTAGGGAGAGGGAGATGAGTGAATATTCAGGCAGTGAGTTGTTGACCACCACGCGTTCGTCATAAGTGCTAACAACTCTTCAGTTTCCAAAGGCAAGGCCAGGGGCAAGGCCAAGGTGATCAATCGCCCGGGCGAGCTCGAGCAAGGGGTGCCGGGTGAGTTAACAGAGGTTTGGCGCTGGGGTGGATGCTGACCTGGGCATAGGTCCCAGCAACTCATCGACGTCCGCCCATCCATGGCCGTACCCAGTCCCCATGATGTCCGTCAGCAGGGACGTGGTCGAGGCCGACCTCCTACCAGAGGATGGTCAGTCTGTGATCACCAACCAGAAGCTCAACACCCTCGTCCGGATCCTGGGTCGCTTGACCACCCAGGGGTCCTTCATCGAGGCCCAAGTGCAGAACCTCAATGCGCGGGCGATGGATCTCAACGTCGAAGTCCGGGACGTCCAAGAAACGCATGGGAAGTATTCCCATCAACTGGAGTATGCTGCTGCCCAGCTGGGCGCGGTCCTACACGAAGCTAAGGAGTTCCCGGTCGAGGAGGAGGAGAGTGGTCGGGAGGAGAGCGAGCAGTAGGTTAGCGCCCGGCCTTCCTTCTTTGCAACTTGTATATTAGTCGTATTCTTCGTGCAAAACGCACGCGTCCGTGTCCTGCCCGTGCCTCGTCCATTGCCGGATCTAAGTAAGGGTCAAGAATATATAAGTACATGAAAAATAAGGAAACTATGGGACTAAAACGAGAAAAGGGATACGTGATAGCGACTTCGCGTTTTTCATCTATGGGCATTCACAGGGGTCCGCCCTGACTTGTCTTCATCGGGCTTCTTTCAACGAGTCTTCTTGGGCGACGATAACGTGTGCGGTGCCTCTTTGCACAGTCAAAATGGGGGAAGGATGGGGTATCGTGAACTCCAGGCATGTCGTATACGGGGTACAGGGGCGTTGTGTTTCTTTCTTATTTTCTACTTTTGTAGATGTCTTTTCTGTCGTGTACTTGTCTCGCGCAGGGTCTGGGATCATTCGTAGTCATCCTCATTGGGCTCTTCGCCCTCTAATTCTTCTTCCTCTATACCTTCCATGCTTTCTAGGGCTTCGTCGTTGAAACCCACGATGGAGGTGACTGGTACGCTGATGCACAAGCGCGCGTGATAAGGGAGCAGTCGGAAGGCTGCATAGCGTAGCTTGGAGATGGACCCGTCCAGCTCGGCCAGCATGTACGAACCGCCCTTGGTTTGTCGGACGACCAGCATGGGTCCCAGGTAGCAAGGCTTCATCTTTCTGTTGAGTTCCTTCTCGACTCGGGTGTTTTGCACGAGCACTAAGCTTCTGGGCATGAAGTTGTAATCCTTAATGTGATTCTTGAACGTCTGCTCGAACTGTTTGATAGATTGAAAGCGTGATTTCAGAACCTTTTCCCGGATGGCGTCGATGTCTTCGCGTCGCTTCTGCAGTTGGCGGGCGCGGAAGGTGATCAGGGCGGTCGTGTCGAGCGAGTCGGATTCGGGAGGTGGGACTAGGAAGGTTGCCTGGGCGAGGTCGAAGGGGAATAGGGGTTTGATGCCATGGGCCATGAAATAGGGGGAGAGGCCAGTTGCTTTGTGTAGGGTCACGCGCTCCGCCCAGAAGACTGAGGGGGCTGACTTGTACCAGCGCAGCTCTTCCCCCTCGCAACTTTTGATGAGCGCTTCGCACACATCATAATGACGATACTCAATGATCCCATTAGCTTGGGAATTGTAGGGGGAAATCCGGATGTGGTTGATGTGGTATCTCGAGCTGAGGGTGTCCAGTGCTTTCACAAATGCAGGTCCGTTGTCCGTAACTATCTCGGCCAGCGCACCCCAGCAACACAGGATGTCTTCGAAGATGAAGCTAGCGATGGCGTTCGCATTTTCTGAGCGCAGCATGCGCCATTCTGGGTAAGCAGTGAGCACGCAGCACGCCTGCACAATGAACTTGTACCCCCCGGCCAGGGGCATCAGCATGGTGTCAATATGGGCTTTGAGGAAGAGCCCGCCCACGATGGGGACGGTAGGGGGAATGTGCAGCTTCGTCGTCTGGCGGATCTGGCACTCGTGACACATTCGGCCATACCATTTCACATCATCTACTAGCATGGGCCACCAAAAACGCATCAGCAGGCGGGTTCGGACAGTGAACACACCCTTGTGGCCGAGGTCATCATGGGCTTGCTTGATAAGGGAGAGGCGCTCGTGCACAGGGGGGTAAAGCTGATGGCGGCCATGGGGATCCTTTCGAAACAGACGGCCTGCGAGCAAGAAGAAGCGCGAGGCGGAATTGACAAAGGAGGCATAGTCCGCGTCTGAGAGTCCGGCGGGCGTGCGCGAGTCTCGAGGAACACCCGAATAGCCTCGACTTTGGCCTCGCGAGCCAGGGCCTTTGGTGAGCGGGGAATTTGGGTCTCGCACAGATCAATATCAGAAGGGGAAACGTGGGTCTGGGCCTCATGCGGATCGATATCAGCAGGGGCTAGGAACCAAGCGGTCGTGGGGTATGGAGGTGTG
>KN819398.1:0-25040 GCA_000827475.1 Paxillus involutus ATCC 200175
TCAGCCCACCATCATCAGCAAATCACTATTTGAGGAATCATTTGTCTGCAGCTTGTTGTAGCTGCAAGTCATGGCACCATGTACAGCCCATACACAACATGATGCCAGGTGTCAACGACCAGCTCCATATTGTGAATGCAACAAGCTGGGTTCATTGATGTGCAGCCTGTTTGTGAGGGGACAAGTGCAAGTGAGGTAGAGAAGGGGACGAGGAGATGAGACGGGATGACAAAGGTAAGTAGTACTTCTACATACCAGACCTGTGGGTATACCCACCTCAGGTACACTTATGGGTCTTGACTCGTCAACCCACAGTCACACCTGTACCTCCCGTGCAGGTATAGATAAACCTCTGGGTACAGGTATGGGTATGTCGCCCAGACCCAGGGGTTTACCTGTGTCACTGCCTATCTAGAGCCCAACTTTTCAATAGTGTGGCTTGGAAAAATGCCATATGGAGTATCAATATTAATCAATACTTCCCCATCAGAGTTCAAAAATTGATTAATTGGTCACAGCCAAGACCTATGCACCCCTTGGAATAATAATACCACCACGAAAAGTGCTAACTCGAGTCTGAGATTAGGTTTTGTCACCTCCTTGCTCCAAATAAGTTCCAACTTAGCTGTCCCATTTACTAGTACTAGAATAATACAATTAGTCTAGTAATAACATAGATACAAATAGTATCAAGAATGTAATAATAAGTGAAGTAAAGGTAGCAAAAAAGCATAGTAAAAAAGCTAGCAGGGGGTGTAATAAAAGTGTAGTGTCTTGTGAATTGTATGGACTTAGGATTTTTCGTTGCACGAAGTCACATGATATCACATGTGACGTGACTGAACATTAACGCTCACTAATACTAGTACTACATACTACGCTCTACCACTACATGACGACGGGACCGGGCAAAGGCGCCACGGACCAAAACATCGGCAGCATAAGCCTCATCAAGCCCATGAGCAGCCAGGACGATGTACCTGCTCGAGTCAATACACCACCATCACCATCACCTCTATCCACTCTATACTACCTGCTGTTCGAGCAGCAGGCATCCATGTCGAAATGGATGACTCACCAATGAAGTCGAGAGGGCCACATACCGTGTACTGAGACGCCCCGTACACGTGAAGACAACGAGGGGAGCCAGAGGGAAGGAGTCGAGGGAGTGAGGAAGTAGACAACAAAGACGGTGATGACAACGACATCCACCACGTCCACATTGAGCCCCAGAACCCAACACGACATGTCAGACGGCCGCCAACGAGGCCACTGACACCTCGAACCCATACGCAACACGTGCAGGGACGACAATGCCAGTGGGCACGTCACATGGACCGCTGAACGAGTCGAACGGTGGAAGGGATTGAAAGGGGGTCGAAAGGGACAAAGTAGAGGATAAAAAGGGTGAGTGGGCAAGTGGGGTCGTAGCCCCCAGCTCAAACGACGACGGTGGTGACGAAGATGTCCGCCACGCATACATCGTACCCACATCGACCCCAACCCCCCCTACCACATCCCACCACCTCCAAACAAATGACGACCACCCCCGAGCGTGGCGCTCGAGGGGGAGCAAGATGGTCAGCTACCGGGCGGCCACACTGACGAAATGGCCACACACCTCAGAACTCCATGACACAAATCGTCAGCCATGGGAGGAGGCCAAGGACGAGACGAGAGGTGATGAGGAAGGTCAGGAGACCAGGGAGGGGGGGAGAAGCCGAACAAGGGGCCCAGTGCGATTGACGACGGCGACAAATGCCAATGAACACGATCAGCACACCTCAAAGGACGAAGACCACTCACCGAGACCATCCCCACAACCTCCACCACCAGCCTTCCATCCACCTGCACCAACTCCAACTCCACCACATCCTGAATGACCAGACGACGTCAACACCGTGAAGTCGAACACAATGAATGCACGACTACGTGCAGACGCCATGCACAACCCAGGCAGTGAAACGGTCTCACCAGGCAGCCTACCCCCGAGCATATGGCTCGAGGGGGAGAAGAATAGGCATACAAGCCTAAACATCAAGGTTGACCACGGCACCCAGCTAACACCCAGAGGCCCTGTGGGCACACCAAACGGCAACATGCGCCGTCCCAATGGGCCCACAGAGCCCCCTGACGAGCCTTCATAGCCGACAAATCACTTCCACCGAACTCATGCGAGTCATCCTCGATGCTTACGACCATAGTGTCGTGCAGAGTGGTGGGAAGCTGAAGTCAAAAGATGATGACGCAGCATTTATGGCGAACTCATTGAAGAAGGGCAAAGGTCAAAAGCCGAAGTCTACTGTCATATGCCACAACTGTGGCTGGGAGGGTCATAAGTAGCCAAACTGCTGGGAAGAAGGTGGTGGTAAAGCAGGCAAAGCCCCGAAGGGCTGGAAGCCTAGAGGGAAGAAGGAGGGGTCAGCAAAGGACTCAAAGGCCAAAGCTAACATGGCCGTGAGTAACAGAAATGAGCCAGATGCTGTATGGCTCGCAGATTGCACTGACAAAGACCATGACGAGCTCGAGGCTACATCAGCCCTGTTGTACGCAACGCTCGCCTTGACAGGCACCCGGACGTCTACTACGACTACAGAACTCTACGACAGCGGCGCCTCACAGCACCTATCCCCTTATAAAGAGCATTTCACCGACCTTACTCCTATATCCCTGAAACCTATCACCACCGCAGACAGATGCACATTTGATGTGATCGGTCAAGGAGACTTGCACGTCGAGATACCTAATGGGCAGTCAGCAACACATGTCTTATTAAAGAACGTGCTGTACGCACCTTCAATGGGTGTTACCCTTGTCTCAATAAGTAAGCTCACTGCTGCTGGGTACGCAGCACTGTTTCACGACTCCGTTTGTCGAATCTTCGACCCCCACAAGGTGGTGGTGGACGAGATAACCCTCAGCAATGGCCTGTATGGCGTAAAACGTCAGAATGCAAAAACATTTGCAAATGCCGCCCATGGAATCAAAACACTTACCATGGAACAGTTGCACGCCTGCCTATCCCATATTGTGCCAACCACTATCCGCGAGATGTTGGCTAAAGGCATGGTTGAAGGAGTATGTTTGGACCCGTTGCATGAGACCATGGGTCAGTGCGAAGCCTGCAAGTACGTGAAGGCCACACGCAAACCTATTGGGAAGGAGCGTGAGCCGAAACATTGTGAAACGTTCGGTGACGAGGTACACACGGACCTATGGGGACCATCACCTGTCCAAACCCCTGGCAAGAAGAGCTACTACGTGTCATTTACAGATGACTATACTCGCTATACAAACCTCTACCTCCAAGCTTTGAAATCCGAAACCTTCAACTCATATACACAGTACGAAGCGTGGGCTAAGACCCAACATGGGACATCGATCAAACATTTGCGATCGGACCGCGGGGGAGAGTACCTGAGCGAAGAATTCACTCGACATTTGAAAGCGGCCGGAACGGAACGAAAGCTCACCGTGCATGATACTCCGCAGCACAACAGTGTTGCTGAACGACTTAACTCTACGCTGGTTGAGCGTGTCTGTGCCATTACGCATGCGACGGGACTCCCAAAGTTCCTGTGGGGCGAAGCGTTAGCACACGTCGTCTATACGAAAAATCGCACAGCATCGCAAGTGCTCGACGGCAAGACACCGTATGAGCTGCTACACGGAGAACAGCCGAATATATCGAACATACCATGCTGGGGTACCCGTGTATGGGTGCATAATCCGAACGCATCCAAACTTGACGCTAGAATGCGTGAGGGACAATGGATTGGCTTCAATGCTGAGAGCGGAGGCCACCGGGTCTACCTTGAGGATCGGCGGATGGTCACTGTTGAGCGGAACGTCTCATTCGAGAGACATGAGGGACCGGTATTGGGCCCACCAGGCCCGCAGATCAAGGGGGAGAAAAGAAAAGGGTCAGGCAACGATCAGCATGCTGATCTCAAGGATTCAGCAACGCCCGATGTACCCAAACCCCCACTTCCTCCCTCCGTCACCACGGAACCCCATGCCGCACCTGATACATCAGATGTACCGTCGTTGACTATGATTGACCCACTTGGCTCAAATTTTAAAGCACCTACACCAACTCTCAGATGTTCGACCCGAAAACAGACTGAAACTCACTATATGTGAACACTGCGTGACCATGCTGGCACCCATAATGGTCGAGAGGAAGGGACACTTTTTCCTCCAGGCATGCAGGCTGTTGAGGGTCAGCATGAGAGCAGTGGAGAGAGCGCGGGTGGAGTGGCTGATGCCAGCGCACAGTGGGAAAGTGACGAGGTTGCTTATGCAATGTTTGTGGGAACTTGTGACGCAGAAGCACTCGAGCCACGCACGCTCGAAGAAGCCCAGAAGCAATCAGATTGGCCTCGTTGGGACAACGCCATCAGAGCGGAGTTGTCAAGCCTCGATGCAGCACACACCTGGGACATCGAACCACAGCCGCCGAAGAACGTCAATGTTGTCGACTGCAAATGGGTCTTCAGGATTAAGAAGAACTCAGCTGGCGAAATTGATAAGTACAAGGCCCGTCTCGTTGCGAAAGGATTCACTCAAATTCAAGGAGTTGACTACCACAAGACCTACGCCCCTGTTGCCAGGCTAGCATCACTACGACTTATCCTCGCCATCGCTGCACGTCACAATTGGGACATCGACGTCTTCGACTTCCATAGCGCTTTCCTAAATGGGAAATTAGACGACGACGAAGTAATCTACATGGAACTCCTGCCCGGTTTCGACAAGGGGGGAAAGGATCTTGTCACATGTTTACGTGTAGCGCTTTATGGCTCCAAGCAGGGGGCGTTAAAATGGTATCAATGCCTCTGCCACAAACTTAAGGAACTTGGTTTCCGATGTACCGAAGCCGATTGGGGAGTTTTCGTCACGAGAATAGGCACAGATTTATTAATTCTAGCATCACATGTCAACGACTGCACCATAATGGGTAGTTCGAAAGAGCTCGTCAAATCGTTCAAAGCCGAAATCAGATCACAGTTCAAGATCACTGATCTTGGGCCAATTAGCTGGCTGCTCGGTATGCGAGTAGCACGCGATCATGACGCTTGCACCATCTCTATTTCGCAGGAACCTTATGTTGAAGCAATACTCGTGAAATTTAATTTTGCCGACTCAAAACTCGTCTCCATCCCCATGGACCCAAACGTACAACTGTCAAAAAATCAGTCCCCGAAGTCAGCTATCAAAATCACAAAAATGCATCAAGTGCCGTTCCGCGCAGCCCTGGGCTCATTAATGTACAGTACCTCGCTGTCGGTACAAGGCCCGACATCTCATTTGTTGTATCAACACTAGCTCAATTTACCGAAAACCCTGGCTGGACTCACTGGGAGGTGTTAAAACACGTCTACCATTATTTAGTGGGTACAAAGGGTTGGTCGCTGACCTATGGAACAGAGTCAAAGGGACTAGTTGGCTATGCCGACGCTGATGGCGCATCGCAAGAGCATTGTCACGCGATTACTGGCTACGCTTTCCTCGTCGACGGGGGAGCAATTAATTTCGTGGGGATTGAAGAAACAAGAATTAGTCACTCTGTCGACCACGGAAGTGGAATACATTGCGGCTACACACACCGCGAAAGAGATTATTTGGCTTCGCCATCTCATTGGCGAAGTTTTCCACCCCCTCGAACACCCAATGGTACTCTACGGCGACAACCAATCCGCAATCGTGCTGACTAAGGACGGCAGTTATCACGCTCGCACCAAGCATATAGATATTTGCTATCATTTTATTCGTTTCACTGTTGTGAACAGTTCTATTCACTTTCTTTGTTGTCCAACTGACGACATGGTCGCAGATACCCTTACCAAAGCTCTTCCTTCTGTTAAGGCTAAACATTTCGCATTCGAACTAGGACTCCGCTCCGTTTGAGGGGGAGTGTTGGAATACAAATGTTGTGTGGCTATGCCACTTACCTAATCATGTACTTACTTTTCGTAGTTTGTACTTAGTACTACCTCAGTGACTTACTACTACAAAGTACACTGAGGTAAGACTCGTTTATACTCGTTCTTACACTTAACTAATATCCTTGTAGCTTACTTCTTACTACAGGTAAATATACAGTGACTTACTACTATGAAGTACACTGAGCTTACTTCTTACTACAAAAACTCCTCATATCTGACCAACTAAGATGTTAAATGACCTGTGCTACTAGGGATTGTGTAGTTACTGTGATGTGAAGCTGGCAACATAGATTACTACTCTTCTGGTGGGGCCTGGTGTTCTGAAGTGCTATTGCATTGATAAACTGGTTGGACTTACCTGACTTGCTTTTTGAGTGAATAATAATCTGTGAGTATGGGGAGTATGGGGAGACCTGCTAGTCTGTTTGTGTATTCAACTGCTTAGCTGATGTGAGTTGAGGTATTGGGTAGCTGAGCTACTGGCAGGTTAGAAGTACTGAAGCTTCTGGAGTTCTGGCTGACTGCTAGCAGAACCCTCTGGGCTGAGTGTCTGACAAGGACTGGGCTACTGAAACAACTTATCTGACTTGTATGGACTTATCTTACTGCTGCCAGTGCCAGCCAGTCAGATCAGTACCCTAGAACTTTCCTAGGTTTGCTGATGTAACCACTTAACACCCAGGAAGGACTTAGTTTCTTTCAGCGGTGTTCATGAGACCAAACTCTTGTTCGATCTCGTCATTGTCTATGAGGTCCTCATTTTCTCCGCGTCTGGGCATAGTATTACTACGCTCAGACCTTGCACTTCTTTGATCGGACACGATCAGGACACTTTGAGTGCCCAATTGCTTTGATCTCGATGCACCTTTTTCTGTGATGGTCTCGGCGGCTTGGTGATCTTCTTCACTGTTGCCGAGATCATTTCCTCCTGGATCCCTTTCAATTGGTACTGAAGTACTTGATTGGGTAGGGGGATCGCCAATGCTAGACAGATGGTCTATCTGTCTAGCTTTTTGCTTTGCTCATCTTGAGCTGTGGTAATCATGGCTTTATGGATGTTCAAAAAAGTGTAAAGGGGGTATTGAGGGCTGGTGGGATAATACCACTTATAACTTATGTAGTCCTCTATTGAACACGACCAACTGGTGATATTCCGAGTAGTACAAAGTAAAGGTGGCTTGCTTACCCAAGGGTAAGCAAGCCACAGATGGTGATGATACAATGTAAACGATGCCATACATACAACAACTATGGTATACAGCTGATTAAGGTAGTGGCCCCTGTATGGCCTGTCACATCCGTGACATTCCCACCCTATTCAACCCAATTCCGACACACTCTGACACATCCCAACACATCCCAACATTTCCGATTTGTACTTAGAACTATTCTTTCTGTTTTCTCCATTCTGTTCCCCGTTCCCCGATCCTGAGTCTTCAGACTTGTATTAGTAACTATGTCCATCCTATGTCCATCTCCATTCTTGTTTCTATTGTTTGTCATACGCTTACTAGCCCATGTTCCATTCATCATCCTTGCGCCATTACTTTGTAATCCCGATCATAGCCTTTGTTACTGCGCGTCGGGATTCCCTAACCCCCGACGCTATTCCGTTTATATCATATCGGACTCCTAGTATATAAACCCCTTGTAAACTCCTTACTTCCTTAGTTTGAATATCAACTAGATATCAATCCCTAAACTCGTTCTCCATCTGAAACCTCTGCTTCCCAAGTCTGAGTTGATCTCAGGACTTATAATCCGACCCTGTTTGAAATCTAGGGACAGGACTCGTACAGGGGTGCAACACATATGTTGAAGCCACAGTCCCTTACAACTCTGACACCCTCTGGACTTCCTTCCCCATCACTCTGACATCCCGATCCATCGGGTTTGCTCCAGACCTCCGGGATTGAACACGACTCTGACACGGCCCTTACATACACAGTCCATGGCAGATTACAGACAGAACCACCCCCACCGTGCATTAATGCTGCCCATGTATGACATGAAACTCTTACACCAGCAGTGCATGCCAGACGGATGCCTCCGAGTCACCACAGCACATCAACACTGGCACAGACACCTTGCCAGCCAGCACGGACACAGTCCATGGGAAGATCACAGACAGAACCATCCCCCACTGTGTGTTGACCATCAGACACTGCCCACGTAAAATGCCCACACCAATATGTCACCACAAGAGTGCTGTGTGCCAGACAGATGAACCACCACAGTATGTTGACACCGCACAGATGCCTTGCCAGCATGTACACCATCCATGGTGGATCACAGATGGACCCACTCCCACAGCGTGTTGACACCGTCCACATACCACACAACACCAGGCATTGACCACTGGGCATGTACCACTATGGTGGATACCCCAGAACATCAATGCATAGCATGCATGAACAAGACAAGGAGGGGATGAGGGGATGGGGAAACAAGAGGGCGAGGGACAGGGAGGAGGTAAGTACCTGGGGTATACCCCCTACCCATGAGACCCCCAGCATTACCCCTTACCCTGGGGTACCCTCGGGTATAGGGGTATGGGTATTTGGAGGGTACAGGTATGGGTATGGGTCAGCATTGAGATACCTGGGGGTTTACCCCTGCAGATCCCTAACCATTGCACCATATGACCATTCAACCATTCACACTTTAGTCTTTTCAATGTTTTAAACTATGTTTTATGTTCAGGTGCAAGAACAATGTATTGTTTTGTTTGAGGAACATACTTAGTGTAATAATAAGTGTAGTAATGGTAGCAAAAACTTAGTAAAAAAGTGTAGTTAACGAGTGTAATAAAAGTGTAGTGTCTTGTTAATTGTGTGGACTTAGGATTTTTCGTTGCACAAAGTCACGTGATGTCACGTGTGACATGACTGAACTCAAACATTTCCCAACTATGTTCTACCGCTACACGACAACGACACCAATCGACAACAACGACCTCACACCCACACAGCTGTGTGCACACAATGTATGGCAACTCCCCACGACCTCAATGGTGGCCGACGACACCACTTGGCAACGATACCACACAACTTCCAGCCTTGGCCCAAACGGTAATGTCGACAGCCGTCATGAGGCCGTGCACCACCCACGATACCAGAGTGACAATGTCAAAGGCGCCGTCATGAACCCCCATCATTGTCACACTAGCCCACGCGTCATTACACTAGCCCCCTTTCAAATGTGAGTTTTCATTCATTACGAGTATCACCTGTTCACGACCACCACACAGCCGCTAATAACTAGGTAACTACAGCTAGGGCAGTCACAACAACAACTCACAGCCACGGAGTCAAGAGACGGACACGATGTAGTCAAAATGGCGACGAACGATACAATGAACACATTGTCCATGCTGCCATTGCGATTTGCGTACAACATGGCCTGTAGCCCCAATCGCGGACACCCCACCTGTACGCCATGCCAGCCGTTGACAGCCAGCCATGCACCACAAGTGCGGGCACACTTGCAACACCGACAAGGAGAGGGATGAGGGATGAGGGATGAGGGATGAGGGATGAGGGATGAGGGATGAGGGATGAGGGATGAGGGATGAGGGATGAGGGATGAGGGATGAGGGATGAGGGATGAGGGATGAGGGATGAGGGATGAGGGATGAGGGATGAGGGATGAGGGACAAGAAGGAGATGGGGATAGAGAAGGGTGGATGAATGGATGAGATGAGACGAGAAGGCAAGATGGAAGAGGAGTTCACAACGACGACCACACCCCACCACCGGCCACACCCACATTTCCCAGCCGGTTGTGCAACACGTCACCCAGACAGCCCCCGCCTCTCGCCATTCAGACGGCACATTAACAGCCATTGCGAGGACATGCAGACGACACCACAGTGACAACAACAAAGGCGCCATCACGAGGGGACAAGGACATCCCTGTCATCATGCTTGTCACCCCATCATCACACTTGTCACCCCCGTCATCACGCCAACTCCCCCTGGCGACATGCTACCCCTCGTCATCATGATGAACGGCCCTCGACGAACCACCCGCCCCAGTAGATGCAACACCCATGCCCTCGGCACCCCATCTACACCCTGCAACCTCAGTGCCCTGCCCGTGCCTTCTGCCCTCTACCCCTCATTCACACCAATCCTTCGCTATGTCACTTGTATATGTATTTATTATACTAAATACAATAATAATATAAATTTATTTTTATTGAATGAGGAACTGAATGAATGAGAGCAAGCAAGAGCTGGATCTACTAAATGACTTGAGTCTATGTACAGCTAAGGCTCTGGCAATTGGAATAGACTGGTAAACTGAGAATGCTCACTGGCTAGTAGGCTGGAAGCTTTTGATCCTGAGGTCACTCAAAAGTATCTGAAGTGAGTATGCCACTGACCCTCTAAGCATGTGAGAGTCTGAAATTCCTATGCAGCCAACCCTCTAAGTATGTAAAAGTCTGAAATTACTATCAGACTAATACTCTCAGTGTCTGAATAACTATAAGGCTAACATACTAGAATACCATGCATCTAGGTGACTAAATATCTAGGCTCAGATGTCACATAGCCAACTGTCTAACTCACTAAGTGACTGAAGTGACTAAGTTTTACCTCACTCAGAATGTTCCACATATGGATATCTTTCCATTGGCAAAAATATACAGGAATAGATCAAAATGTAATAAATTTTGACACAAAAGGAAGGTAGCCAACATGTCGGGTGTCATTTCACGAAGTTTCACATGTATTTGTGATGGACCACCCTTGAATAAACCTTAATCTGAAGAGGGGGTCAGACCCCCCCCCCAATAGATTATTTACCCTAGAATATATGCTGAAATGACCCATTTTCAGCCACTCACGCCAATGATGTTGATTATGTCAGCAAAAGCATGCAAGTGTTGGTCAGTCCACGCTCACTACCTGCATGCCACAATAGTTTCCAAACTGCCACTGGGCAACCTCTGATTCACACAGGGCCAACTTGTGATGGTTTCTGCACAATTGGCGTCACTATCCACTTGAAATCGGGACCAGGAGGTGAGCACATGGTACAATTCACGACTGACCTGATTTTTTACTCATGGAATGCAGATTTCGTTGCAGTCAAGATCCCCACTGCCTACCCTGTCATCCCAGCTGGAAAATTTATCATGCCATCCCTAGTATGTGTTTTCTGTTGTTTTTCTCCATGGTCAGAGCTCACTTAGCTTGGCGGCCATACCCTTAGCGACTGCAGAAATAGACAACAGCAGAAGGGTCAATTTTCAAGATGACGAACAAAACCTATATGCAGAGGAGTGTCTCTGGTGAGTTAAACAACAGTTCATTTTTCTATCTCACCAGAATCATGTCGAACGGCCAGGAGCCCAATCAACCTATGATATCAGATGGTATTTGTTACGTGGGTTGACACTAATGTGCTCGACCAAGGTAACAATAACCTTTCTAGTTACAATCGTTGTTAACAATGGACTATAGTCGGTATCGAAGAATATCAGCAGTTGTCTGAGGTGACTGAGACCTTAGGAGTAGAAGTGTCCTGAGATGCAAGCTAGGATTGCGTAGAATAAGCTAAGGTACAATGTGTATAATCGACTGCTATATAAAGGGTCTGTGGTTGTGCACAGACCATGAAGAGGGCATAAGGCCATTGGCTAGAACGAGATGGAAGGTAATAGAAGGTACAGCCTTCTATACTATAAGCTGGGTAGACAGGAGAGACTACCTAAAGTGGTAACTAGGTTGAGCCAGTGATGAGTCATGGTCCGGAAAGATACAGAAGGGAACGGAGAGATATGGGAGAACAGAAAAAGATAGGGGGTAGGCAATATATTGTAACAGTATTAATGTGGACTTTCATTATGACAACACTGGAAATCCCTTCATCCATGATGTCAATGGCATCTGGATTCCACATTGTGGATTTATCTCAGTGTGCATCTGTGCTGTAGATAGTAACTCTGGCTAACTCATTTCAATTATCTTAGTCTCTTTCTCATGCATCTTGCCAACCAAGCAACATTGCTCAAGGGCCTGGTACCTGTCCTAATGCAGGTCATTGGCCAAGCAATCTCCCGGTTCATTCTTGGCGCCACAACATGTTAGGCTGTTCTGACATTCAATTAGCATTACAACCAAGGTAGACCATGGGTGTCATTGACCCCTGCTTCATTCCCCCACACCACTGACCATGGAGCCAACACTTTAATGTTTCCCCCTGGACCTAGTTGGCATTACATCAACCCCAGTGCTATCCCCCTTCCACAGGGGCAAGACAATGATCTCTTGACACCCCCACATTATTGCCCAGGCCTAAGGCTATTTTCAATCCCCCAAAGTTGCTGGTGCATGTTGTGGAGCTAAACCCAAGAGTGACAAATCCAAAGGCAAGGAGAAAGAAAATGTTGTGGTTGAGATGTCAAAAAAGTGATCCCGTCTGATTCAGTTAGACGATGATGATGATGAGCTGCCCAGAACAAAATGAGGTTGTCCACAGGGTGCCAACAACTACTCTGTTAGTGACACCAACATGTTGCTGAACATCATCGAGGATGAGCTTCCCATAGGGCAGCGAGGTTGGCTTGCAGTGATGACAAAGTTCAACAAATGCACTATCCAGTCAGGGCGGCCCAAGCGCAAACAAACTCCACCTGAAACAAAGTTTAAGCAGGTGTGTTTTTACTTGCCTCAGAGTGATCATGCTGGCTAGCTTTGTTAGCTCATGAAAACCACGAAGCCGACTGGCGATGGTGTATGCCCTCCTGAGATCAAACAAGCCCATCACATCAATAGTCTCATCAATGAGCGAGCGGGTACCCGTGACCTTGGTGACAGTAATTTCAATGATGCTGATGGTGGCAGGACAGGCCCTTCGTCTAATGACAATGGTCTGCCACAACTGGAACCTCGGGTGGCCATAGCTCGATCAGCCCATAATGAGGCACCACCTCCCGCCGCAATGCTTGTGGAACTGCAATGATGGGGCTATTGAATAGTCTATCAAATGCATTTGATCCTGCAGTTCAGAGAGCTCGAGATGAGGATCAAGCAAGCTGGTCACTTGCTAACACCCAACTTCTTACGCTTTCACAGCAGCTCTGTGATTCACAAGCAACTAATGAAAGTTTACGTGGACAGCTATTTGATCTATGCAATCACATGTATGAAGCCCAGTGTACTGCTGATCATGCAGAAATGTGTCTTGAAACGATGTGTGCTGCCCCTGGGCCAGCCCACCCGGTCCATAGCATGTACCACAATCTGCTGAAGCACAAGCATCAAAGCTATCAGTGGTTTGTTGACGGTGGTGAATCATGCACTTGGCTTTCTGATGATGACACAGAGTTCCAATGAGGCATTTTTGAATCCAACGAAGGTGGAAGTCTGGAGGGGTTTGGTAATTATTGTCCTATGATTTTCTGGGAATGACTAATGTGCAGCTACAGACGACAAGAATGATATCATGTAGTGTTCCAATGCAAAGGCGCACAAAGACACTGCAGGACTGTGAACCAAGTCTGGTATTGCTATAGTATGTCTGCTACTTGTACTCCAGAACTACATGAAAGCATGCAACCCTATCTTTCTTTCTCTGTTTCGAGGATAACATTTCCTCAAATCTTGTCCATAGCTTAATGTCTTTGTCTGTTTCCTGCCAGTGTTTCATGTATACCATACAGATCTGATTAATACCAACTTTGACTGTACAAATATTATGCAATCACAGACAAATCTCGATTAAATCACCTCGTGAATCATTATCATCACAGTCCAATGGAAGCTGAAGCCTTCCAAATGAGCCCTGGATGGTGTGCATACCCCATTTAGCTGTTTGTCTGTATGAGAGCAGCTTGTGGTTGAATGCCATTGCTTCATCCATCTGTTCTGGAGTTCCTCTGACTCATTGTCCACTTTTCAATGGTGCTTGAATGTGCCCCTTGATATCTGCTGTTCCCTGTGGAAATGCAGTGTCTGCAACAAGATAGTAGTGACCTGGAGTTTTCATACACAGGCTAAGGTAGATCCCCTGGGCAATGTGGGAGTCATGCCAACTTCCCAGTGCATTTGGTCTCACCACAATAGTTACATCTATTCCAAGTACTTCATCAGCTACAAGATCAATGAAAATAGAAAATTATTATTACCTTGAGACGAGAAAACAATGACTGAGCCGATGAAATGTTCTGAAAGCCAGCCATTGAATGTTGTGTTCTCAATCTCATTGTCATTAGATGTTTGCACAGGAAGCTTTAGGCCATCTATACTCCTGAATGTGCCATCAAGTTGTGGGTGGCGTTGTACAGCAAGATCTGAGAGTTCTTCAAAATCTTCTGGCTGTGGCCAACAAATTTTAGCCTCGGGAATCATCTTCAACATTGCGAGAAGAATGTGAAGTCTGAATGTTATATATCTGGATACAGTTGATGGAATGATGGTGAAAATCTGCTGCAGACTGGTCTCTCACATTGTGGAATTTAGATAGTGCAAGACAAGACCAAGGGCCCCTGAAGCATCCAGGGACCACCATCCCGGTCTTGGGTCACCCACCCAGTTTGTATCTGGGCGAGGAATTGCTGTTGTGTACCAGTTGGCAGCAAATCCAGATGACAGGATATACCCAAAGGTTTCCACATCAAATCTCATTGTCATGATGAATGCCCTATCACTTTGACTATTGTAAAGAATTTGCCATGGTGTATTTATGCAAGGATTCGGGAGAAGCTATGAGTAACACAGATACAGGTGATTATCATGACATCTCTTGATGTGGATCTCCCGCTGACATGCATGCAACAGGTCCATGCATAAGTCAGGTGCGTATATACCCATACACTATACTACCCTACACACCATCAGTGCGAACCTAAGTAACACACACCACATCACCAAGTCGAATAAGCTTCAACACTTAGGCTGTGTGGTAAAGAAATGCTAATATATGGTCAGCAAGAAGTTCATCACACTGAGAACCTATATAGACAGCAAGAGGCTGCATAGGTGATCATTCCCATATTTTTCTTGAGATTTTTGGAGCACAGCATCATTATTTATAGCATAAACTCGCTTACCTGTGTAATAATCTCTATGAACAACTACCCATTAGCTTATCAGATCTAGGATACAGTTTCTTTAGTCTAGTTTCCTCTTAATGCTATGCACAGCTGTGCAAGGCTATGCAAGGCTGTTCTAGGCTGTACATGACTCATTCTGACTCATTCCTACCCAATCTAGTACATATTTGGTAAGAATAGCACAGCCTTAAGCATCCTAAATAGGAAGGCATAGCCACCTTCAAATAGTATATAAAGGCTGCTTTTTCCGGCCTAAAATGGAATAAGAACCCAAGTTAGAACCCCTCAATAAGTCCACTGAGTGATCCTCTACGAAAGTTCCTCCTAAGCAAGACTACTAAGTGATAAGTCAGGGACTCTAAAAGAGAGATTACCCTTTTCTTTCTTCAGTATAGACATCAGAAGCAAGGTTACACATAAGTCTTATCAGTCCTAAGCACTGCAGAGCAAAAAGGCTAGCTGTACATGATATCTGAGTAAGCCTGTGTTAGTGCTAAAGGAATCAGCAGTTGAGCAATCGCTAAGCCAGTTAAAGGAGGAAGCCAGTAAGCCTTGACAGTCCAGGGAATACCTTTTCCTGTCAGCTTAGTCATTCAGGTACTATCCCATCAATCACCATTTTCTAGACTCAACAATAGAGATAGACAGAAACCCAAATCCCCCTTGCCACTAACAACATGTTACCAGCCTTTCAAAACTAAGGATACTCTCGCATATGAAATGCTGACCGTGAACTATGTTTGAGAGATTTTTGTTGGTTTGCTTCTCTGTATTTCTAGGAGCATATTGCATATCTCTACCACAGAAGAAGACACCGCACAACCTCTGTTCCTCTAATGATGGCGGCAGTGACAAATGCCATCATTGTTTCCTCATCCTCCAAGTCTTCTTCCTCTTCTCTGGCTGCAATGATCATGGCATCCATCTGAGGAGATATGGCAGGTGGTAGTATCAGAGAATATTCCTGTGCTTTATTCTTTGAGCCTATGGTTTATTCAGGCGTGTAGATTATTTAGTTATTCACAATTTCCAATCATTTTGGAAGTCCAATTTATTGCTTTTTCAATAATAATGACCTGTGCCCAAAAAAGAAAAGTTTGTTGACGGAGTCCAACTCAGAGTTCCCCCCTGCATGGTGTACTACTAGTAGTACACTTACTCATCCACTGACAAGCCTTCATCGCAACAACTCCCCAGAACCTCCCCAAGGCTGACATTCTCAACAGGACACAGATCATGGTAAGATACCAGCCTATATGTGCTTATTTACCATGGAATCAATGCTATAACAACTGTTCAATCTATCCGACACCATAAGAAGGTGATGAAGATGATCAAAGCCTGTACAACAACGGCAAAGGTGTCCAATTTTCAGTCCAGTTCACCCCATTACCTCTGCCTGTCAAGACTGGTGAAAAACGGTGCAAGAACGCAAAGGCCAAGCCGATCAATGCCCTCATGTACATCCACGAAGACAACTCCTTCATGAACTTCATTACACTGTGCCTCATAAAGTTCAAATGTGCCGAGCTGCCTGCAGGCCTTTGTGGTGGTCGCCTTGTCAATACTCCTCTCGACATGAAATATACCATCCCTCGTACACCCCTCCACAACATTGAGCTCCAATCAAATGAAGATTTCACTGAAATAATTGAGCAAGTCACAAACACAGCAAAAGCTGCAGTGAAAGTGTCTATCGAGGAAATCAAGGTAGATCTAGTTATGTCCGGGGTGTCGTAGCTAATGTGACCATCACTACTAGCTCCAAACAGAGGACAATGATGAAGATGAAGACAACAAGGCCACCACTACAACATCAGCCACAGCCAAGAAGAAAAAGGTAGTTCATGCCCTATCAAGCCTGATTCTCATTGTTTAGGAAACACCACCAGAGGAACTTGAGCAAGCTGAGCTCATTGATCAACTTAGAATTTTATACAAGTGCGAAGACTGGTCTTGCAAGTTCAACATCTGCTGGGTCGCTGAGGCTGGCCAACACCTTCACTTGACGCATCAACACCTTCGTGCATGGGCCGCCACTATTCAAGATACCACAAATGACAGCAGCCTTGAAACACCCCCAAATATGAAGATGTTTGACCCACCGCCAAGCCACAACTCCGACAACAGTGCTGATGCAACGATACTTGCCAAGCGCTGCCTCACAACTAACCATAATTCTAGCACTTCTTCCCCGCAAGTCATTGTCAACTTCAATGGACTGGCAGAGATTCTATCAGGACTACATGGCAGTGGACAGCATGCATCTGCTACAAGCAGTCAAGGCACGGGCCCTAACCACACTCCCAACCCTGCAAACAACCCTGCTACCCGACGTGCACTCCCTCCAAAGATCTCTCTTGAAGAATTTTGCCTGTGCTACACTCTGTCACAGGCTGTTTACACAAAGCTCACAAAACTTGCCATAACAGGTCCACATGCTCTTCAGTTTGTCAGCAATGATGTGCTCTCGAATGATGGAACTCTTGCAGTTGGTGAGCTTGCAAATGTACATGATGCAGAGCAGAGATGGGCAGATGATGGGTACCATTAGGGAATACATATGAAGTTTGTATGACAGTCATCTCAAATCCTGCATGTGCTCTATGAATACTTGAACCACCTACACCCTGTACCCTGAGTGCGCAAAGAAACCGAATATCATGTCTGGAGTAATAACTTCACAGATGTGATAAAGCTCATAATATGCAGAACGTGCACTAAGGAGCGATATTCCTGTACAACGCAGATGGGATTTGAATACAGACCAGGCTTGTTCAATGGGATTGAAATCTGGGGAGTAGGGGGGAAGGTACTCAATATGGCAACCTAGCACAAAAAAAACAATCCGCTGTAGATATCAACGACCAAGGAAGGACATACCGTAGCCATGTACGAGATCAATGATGTTGGGTGCATGATGTATGCATGCATTGTCCAATATGATGACACTACATGGTCCTGGGTATGGGTTCAAGAGGGGAAGCTGTACAACAGTGAGCAGGGTTTGAACAGTATTGCATGAATCTCACTACATTGTCTCGAAGAAACTCATAGGAGGTATCATGTACAAATGATCCTTCAACGACCCTAGAGGCAATGATCCCCTGCCCTAACGACATTGCACCAATGAGGGAGAATCAGCACTTTCATACAAACAGTTGGTGTTGTTTGGTGCACTGCCCACAAGGAGCTCTTCCCCACAAACGAGCATGTGTCTGATCGTCCTTTGAAATCTTATCGATGCATATCAGATACTCTGTTGGATATTGGCCAATGCAGTGTACGAAATTGGCTTGAAGTAGAGGATCCCACTCAGATGCCAGTTTTTGAATGTGCTTGACACTAAGATTCACCTGCTCGAGTGTTCAGTGGATAGTTGCAAGCATTGTAGGAAGGAATCGATATTGAGTGAGACGTGACTGATATTCATCAAGAAATAGGCCAGGTTTATGACGTGCAAGTGCGAGAAGGTAATTGCAGTCTCTGCGTAGGAGATTTTGTGGCCTTCCATGTCCTATTGCGGCGGCTTTTGCGACTGATCCAGTCTGGTGATGCCGGCGAACAATGTGTTTGAGTGTTGATTGAGAAAAGCCAGTGATGTTGCAGATCTCTCGGCCAGTGTCTCGACCGCAAGCTCTGAGACGTAGCGCAGCATATTTGAGGTCATCGCTGATTCTGTGATTGCCCATGGTGATGGATCTGACACTGCACAATGGTCACACAGGTCACACAACACTCTCAAAGTTTTTTTTTTTGGCACAGATCATTATTTTTGAAAATAGCTATAATCTATTCACTATATTTTTGCCAACGGAAAGTCATCCAATAAGATATTTTCTTACTTATTCTGTTGATCACTTAAATATAATAGTTCTCATCTGCCCATAAGGTTATATATAATATAATGTTTTAGAATTACATTTTGAATTGTATTCTAAGCCCTCAAAAACATTGGAATTCCTGGTGTGTAAGTTAGTAACTCTATCCCCCCTTGTACTGGTCTCTGAATCTTCCACAGTTGTTACAGCTAAATTCAAAATGTTAGACCACTTTTTGGTGTGTGTCGCTCGGCTTTTTGCTTTGCACTTGTTTATCAGCCTTCCCAAATCGAGAAGTCCACTCATCCTCACCTTCATTGAACAATGCCATATGGAAATCGTCATTACATACCCTGCACAGCTAAGGAGCAAATAGTTATGATGTCAGCTCACATTAGGCCCAGTAAGATTCGGAGTCATTGACTTGCAGAGAGCGTGTTGGCAGTGACAGTGCCCAGTTTGGTGCCACAGGTAAACTAATGTAAACTAAAACTCAAGTTGGACCCAGTGAAAAGTGGTCTAACATTAGGGTGTCTCAAAGTAGAAGAAATAAGTAAATTTCATGAGTAAAATGAGTGAGAGAAAGCGTGAAACAAGTTGAACGATATTTAAACTCTGACTCAATATTGAATTTCCGATGCACTCAAAGTGCCAGCGGCATCTATTTCGGGAAATTGATGTTCACACGACAAATCCCCTGTGACCTGATGGCCCAAAATAAATCCAAGGACATATATAAGGGCTGGTAATAGCAAGGTTCATGTCCCATATAACAAATGCCTCGCATCTCCAATCGTCAGAAGCTCCTAAAGGTCTTGAAGGAATGCCGGAATGAGCTAGGGCTTGCCCAGTACCTGGAAATCCTTCGTATGGCCTTGTGGGAAGCTGAAAGTGACATGGAATCATCTTCTGACACTGGATCTGGCTCTGACGAGTCCACCAGTGATGTGAGCATGAGTTCAGTGTCATCTTCCAGTTCATCCTCCGAGTCTGCCCCTAGTTCATCTCCCCTCATACTTTCATCTGCTGAATCGTCGCCCCCACTCATAAATCACCCTATTGTCATGAACTTCATGAATTAAATCACTGCTCTCCATGATGAAGTCCAGTTGACTCGTATTCTTAACCAGCACAAAGTCATCCCGTGCTCCCCAGATTCACCTCCTAGACAAGTGGAAGGTCAACAATCCCAAACACTTTCTTCGCAAGCTCTGTGTCCAACCTCTAGTCTTTGATTCCATCGTCACCATGCTCAGCACCCATGACATCTTTCACAACAATTCCAATAACCCCCAGCTGCCTGTCCAAATTCAACTGGCGATTTTCCTTAATGCTGCTGGCCATTACAGGAATCCTGCAACCTCCCAGGATATAGCTGATTGGGCAGGGGTTTCAGTTGGAACCGTTCACAACTGCTACAAGTGTGTCATGATCACAATTCTTGATCATCACAACGAGTTTATTCACTTCAATCAAGAAGATCCTGCTGATATTGCTGAGCAGGAAAGGGCAAAGGCATATGTGGAGGCAAAAACATGTGCAGAGTGGAAGGGTGGATTTTTGTGTGTCGATGGTACCCCATTCAACCTTTTCCAAAAACCAGGTTGGCATGGAGAGGGTTTTTTCGACCGCAAGTCTAATTATTCCCTCTCAAACCAGGTATGTAATAATATGCTAAATAGTCAGATTTTACTAACCTGAATTAAAGGTGGTGATTTATCCCCACAATCTACAGATTGTGGATTATGTCATTGGAGTACCAGGCAGCCTCCATGACTCCAGTGCCTTCCAGCGGACTTGGGTTGCATGCTCACCAGAGAGTTTCTTCAATGAGAATGAGTGGGTCTGGGCTGATTCTGCCTACTCTTCTCAGACTTGGTGTGTTGTCCCCTTCAAGAAGCCCACAGTTGGGACCTTGGGTCACGACCAGAAGAGGTTCAACTATCACTTGTCAAAGGTAAGTATTGGGCATGCAGGAGTTGTGGTACTCACCATCAATGTTAGGTTCGCGTGCGATCAGAGCACTTCTATGGGTCACTCAAGGGTTGCTTCCAATCACTCTGTGAACTTTGTTTCCAAATTCAAAATGAGAATGACTTGGAGTATGCCAATGCCTGGGTGCGATCGTGCTTGATCCTCCATAACATGATTGTCAAATTTGAAGAAGAGCTGGGCCTCTCGACATCCATGGGTGAATTTGCTAGACAGTATGAGATGATGTAAGAGGAGAGAGCACATGAGCCTGAGGATCTAGATGATGATGGCAATGGCAATGAACAACAGGATCAACAACCTCAGGAAGCCCCACAACTCCCTGCCAACCAGGCATTCTGAAACACCTTGATGACTCACATCATTCATCATATTCAGCAGGGTCTGTAGAACATAACCGAGTTGCATGTATACATACTACAAAGATTGGTATGACTTCAAGATAAGAACAACAACTAAATACAAGGTGGCTAGGCCTGTTTCTCTAAGGCGAGCCATTCTGCAAGGAGTTTCTCATAGGCAAGCTTGAGCTCACCTTCTTCCAGTTCAACAGCAGGAGCTCGAGACTGCCTGATTGGAAGCTTTCCCTTGTGCTGGAAGAGGGCAAGGGCATTCACGGCAAAGTGTTGCCCCCCCTCAGCTGTTGAATATGCTGTGTTGTAGGCGGGGTTTGTCCTCCACCAGCCGTGGAGATCCTGCCACCACGGGAACCCCTTCAATGCAGACTCTGTGGTTTGTTAGCGTATAGTACATAAATATTTTTGTAATTACTTACCGACAACATTTGCGGAGCGAGGTTCAACAATGAGTTCCTCATATGTTTTTCCGGCACCAGTCTGGCCGAGTTCATTGTTAATTTTGTTGTATTTTTTTCGGAGACTAAGCCTGAGTGAGCATAATAAATAACAGGGGAGAGCTGAGTACTTATGAGGCTAGACAGCGTTGAATCACTGTGTTGAAGAGGGAGGGAGTGGTCTTGCTGTAGGCACAGAGCTCGGGGTTGTCGTCTTGCCCGAAGATGGCCTCGGCGAGTTGTACATAGTATGCATTCTTGGTACGGCGTGCTTGCTCCTTATGGCGGCCCTCCTCCTTGGCACCCTGGGTTGAATTGGAAAAGAGTTGTAGGTGTGCATTGGGATTTTGCTGGCACCACTCGACAAGGCGGTCTGTGCGAGCACTGTGCTGTTTATCCCAATAGATGGGTGGTAGTTTGACGTCAGCGGGTTTGGGTGGGTTTGCGGGTGCCATGTTGAAGCATGCAGGGGCATAGCGAGAGGAACTCTCTACTCACCTGTGCTGAGGGGATTACTTGCTGGTAAGCAGGTAGTGGTTGGAGTATAAGAAATGATCTATTGAGCGCTATTACAGTGCTGGGTTTATATACTGGATACAAGTGTGACAAGTCACTGATGTGACTGTTGATGTGACTAAGAGTCCTTATCTAACTACTTATCTAAGATAGTAACACGCTGTAATGAATGCTGTACATGCTACTATAAGTGCAAGTTCAACACTCCCCCTCGCTAAGCATCACCTAAGTGTGCGCGAGCGTAGATGGCGCATTTAGCTGCCATGTGTATCCTGGTAAAATTCAAGGCCTAGTTGGGCTCTGAACTGTTCAAATTTGACATGTCCCAAGTTCTTTGTGAACATGTCTGCAGGGTTAGCTGCTCCATCGATAAAGTATATCTCAACCTTCTTCTGGGAGATTACTTCACGTACATAGTGGTAGCGGATATCAATGTGTTTGGAGCGCTTTTCTGTGATAGGGTTTGTAGCCATGAAGATGGATCCCTGATTATCACCACAGATTGGGATAGGTTTGAGGTTGTAGCCGAGCTCACTTAATAAGGAGTGTATCCAGACTACTTGGCGACTGCAATCACTGAGTGCCATGTATTCAGCCTCCGTTGAGGAAAGAGCAACTGTCTTTTGGGCATGAGAGGCCCAGCTGAATATGCCATCTGCAATTTTCAGGAAGTATCCTGTTTGCGATTGGCGGGAAGTGGGGTCAGATGCCCAGTCTGAGTCTGTACAAGCCATAAGGCCGAGACCAGATCCACCATTGAACACAAGGGAGTAATTCTTGGTTCCAATGAGATAGCGGCAGATATGTAGCGCTTTGTTGAGGTGGTCTTCTGAGGGGTTGGCTGCATGCCTAGAAAGCACGGTCACAGCATATGCAATGTCAGGATGAGTTCCAAGCATTATGTAGAGTAAGGAGCCAATGACGGTTTGGAAACGACTGCGCAAGTTAGGATCTGCAGCAGATTCATTTGGCAAAGCATAGTAGCCTTGGGGAAGAGGAGTGGGTGCGGATTTCACATTCTGCATACTGCATCTTTCGAGGACAGTTTCCAGATAAGCGCATTGATCTAAATAGATCTTGCTGCCTTTGCGCTGAATGCGCATGCGAAGGAATTCTTTGGGAACTCCAAGATCTCTGCATTCCCATTTCTTCATGAACATAGCCTTGATCTCATCAACGATGGCTTTGTTAGGGCCACAGAAGAGGGCGTCATCCACATAGATGATGGCTACGATAACATTGGAGCCTTTCTTCTTGTAGAGAAATATCCCAGCATCAGACTTTAGGCGTTCAAAGCCTAGTTCTTCCATGGAATCATTGAGGGTTTTCCACCAGGCTAATCCAGCCTGCTTCAAGCCATAGAGGGCACGTAGTAAACGGAGCACTTTATGCTCTTGTCCTTTTTCAGCGAAGCCTTCAGGTTGTTCCATGTAGATCTCTTCGTCAAGCTTGCCATACAAGTAGGCGCTACGGACGTCAAGGCCGGAGATGTACCAGTTTTCTAGTGTGGCTAGTGCAAGCATTAAGTGCACTGTTTCAAAGTGCACAACTGGAGAGAATATTTGGTTGAAATCAATCCCTTCGACTTGGGAGAAGCCTTTGGTGACTAGCCTGGCTTTCTTGCGACCATCGGTTTTGCGGTCGAATACCCATCGATTTTTAATGACCTTGCGATGGGAAGGTCGGTCTACTAGGTCATATACATGGCGCTTCTTGAGTATATCAAGTTCTTCTTGACAAGCTGCCTTCCACTGAGATCGTTCAGCCGGAGGTAGGCAATCAATATCTCTGTAGGACCATTCTCTAGGCGGCTTTTCAGCGCTAGAGGCGTAAGGAATGGCTTTCAATAATAGAAAGCTGGTAAGTGTTTCTCTCCCTTCACGACATATCTGTTCCACATCTAGTTCATTCTCGCCCTGGGGCAGAGGTGGTGGTGCAGTTGTGTCGGGGACTTGACCAGGAGGGTCTTGGCGCTGTGAGCTGCCTGATCCCTCAACCATTTTCTTCCAAGTACGAGGATTTTCCACATCTCTGAACTGATCAACCGGGTGACGGTTTTCTCCATAGACATTTCCAGGACGCTTAGGAGCGTGTCTTTCGCGCTGAGAGCGGCGAGGACCTGGGGGAATCTGAGGAGGACGTGGTGCTCTAGGAGGGGTCCTAGGATCGGGTACTGGAGAGGGTACACGTGGAGGTGTAGGAGGAGGTGGAGGTGGAGCACGAGGTCCAGCATCCTTAACCTTATCTCGGCAGTATGAGCCAACAATATCATCAATAATGTCGTCACCAAGATCTTCGCCAGTCGCATCCGGAGGAGTGGTCAGGCGGGGTTGCTTTTCACGATGTGGCTGACTCTTTGGGGTAGAGCAGCGTGGAAAAGATTTCTCATCAAAGAGAGCATGTGCGGAAGTGAATAGCACATTGTTTGGGGAGCGCATAAACAAATAGTTACGCTCATTGCCAGGGGCAGACCCAAGGTAAATCATGAGCTCAGATTTGGCAGCCATTTTATTGGCATGCACGTCAGGGTGAAGCCAGACGTAAGCTCCGCATCCAAAGACACGGAAGTGACTGATATCGGGTTGTTTTCCGTTCAGGAGCTCAAAAGGGGTTCGCCAATTTAGGCGGTCCATAGGCGATCTGTTGTAAACATGAGTCGCCTGTTGGGTAGCAAATTCCCACCAAGATTGAGGTATGCAAGCCTCATGGCGCATTGCCTCTGCTTTGTCCATAAGAGTGCGCATATAGCGCTCAGCGCGGCCATTCTGCTTAGGAGTATGTGGGGCGCTTTGATAAACCTGAATCCCTTCATCTTTGAGCATATTGTCAAAAGCTTTAGACTTGTACTCTCCCCCTGCATCTGACATCCATCCTTTGATTTGAGCGCTGTGTTGAACACTAGCAAG